>CM045760.1:69234334-69394334 GCA_025200525.1 Camellia lanceoleosa | reverse complement strand
GTCTTTTTTTTTCCTTTTTTATATTATATTAAAGTTTAATATTTTGATAATAATCATATGTGTTAGATTTTTTAAGGAATTAAATGTCTTTTTTTTTATTATATTATATTAAAATTTAATATTTTGATAATAATCATATGTGTTGAACTTTTCAAGAAATTTTTTTTATGCTTGTTCTTAATGCATTAAACTGTTATTATGAGAGATAATAATCATATGTGTTGAGACTTTTCAATGAATTCATATATGTTGGATTTCAAAGAATTTTTTTTATACTTATTCTTAATGCATTAAAGTGTTATTATGAGAGTAAGACTTGAGAATTTGGAGAAGTTAATAAATACTAAAGTTTTTTTTTTTTTTAATCAAAAAATCAAAAAATTTAGATTAAGATATTAGAACTCCCACAAGACTTGGAATTAAAAACCTCTTTTTACTTAATATATGATATAGATGATTTGAAAAATAATAAGACAGACAAATCAAGTAATTATTAGTCTAGTTGACGAGATGTTTCTTTACTAGGCTACATGTATAAGTTCAAATTTTGTTATTGTGCTACGCAATTTTCCTTTTATATTTTCCTCTTACCGATTAACAACGAAGAATAAGATTAGTGGTCGCAACAAGCTGACTATATACCATCAGAAGATACTGAGCCACATTTTACAGTGGTGACTGCTCAATTTTAGTTAAATTATAATTAATTGTGTTTGATTCATTGGAATGAAAATTAAATTGAATAATCATGTTATTAGAATGTTGATTCTCACATTGGGTTTATCGATCCAAAAGAAGAAAAAAAAAAAATCACTATTGTAAATGAATGATCAATTCATAGAGAGGGTAAAAAAAATTAACATTTCATTCCACTTTCATTCAAATTAACCAAGCATAGCATTGGAGGTTTGTTTTATAGAATGTTGCTCATCATATCCAAATTAGAGGTGTGCACGGTCGGGTTGGGTAGGAATATTTTTCAAACCAAATCATCCTTGATAAGTAGATATTTTTTTCACCCACCTATCATTAAAACTAGCGAATTGAATGAACTTTATAGCGATTTTGAACTAGCAAGTTAGACAGGTTGGCTGGCTAGCCTTATAAGTTTTGAATGAGAATTAAATTAGTAAAAAAATCATATCATAACTACCAAATAAAATAAAATAAGTAACATAGTAACATATATAAATATGGATGGATGGAGCTTGACAACATTAAAAGAAGGCACTTCTTTCTTTTAACAATTAGACGATTAATAAAATATAATAATCAAATTAATCATGTAAAAAGACATCTCCAAGAGCATTATGGTTCGTTCTGATAAAGGTTGTCTACCAAAACTCCACTTTTCCTAAATTTTAGTTGATTATAAATAATTTTTTATTCCACCAAGAAAACCTTTGGAATGGAGTTTTGGGAACACTTAAAGATCACTAAAAATCTGGGGAGAGTGGAGTCTTGGAATGAAAATCTATATATTATATAAGAAAAATAGGGTTTTTAATTCACAGTCTTGTGGGAGTTTCAATATTTCAATTTAAATTTTTTAATTTTTTGATTTAAAAAAAAAAAAAAAAAACTCAGCATTTATTCACTTCTCCCAATCTACAAGCATTTTTGACTTCTCTTATAGTTTCTGTAACACCCTTTTTAACTTCTCCCATACACTATGGTTACTAATGGGATTGTTAAATTATTTTTATAAAAAATCTAAAAAAATAGTAATTAATCCATTTAAAAGGAAAGTTAATTAATCTATTTAAATATTTAAATAGCTTTTATGCCTTGATTTACATATTTCAAAAGGAAAGTTAATTAATTCATTTGAAAATTTAAATTTGAAAGGAAAGTTAATTAATCTATTTAAAAATTTAAATAGCCTCTATGCCTTGATTTACACATTTTAAAAGGAAAGTTAATTAATTCATTTAGAAATTTAAATTTAAAAAGAAAGTTAGTTAATCTATTTAAAATTTTAAATAACTTTTATGTCTTGATTTACACATTTCAAAAAGAAAGTTAATTAATTTATTTAAAATTTTAAATTTAGAAATTGAGAAGGAAAGTTAACTAAAATATAAATTTGAATTTGAATTTTGATACTACTAAAATATAAGAATTAATCTACATCTTCCGTAGATTTTTTTTCTTAATGTTTAATAATTTTATATGCATCGATATTCCAATCTATATATCTATAATATAGCAAATTGACATTACATTAAAAAAAAAAAATCATTAAACCTCCAAAGATTAGTGATGTAGATAGAATCAAACAAAATGTGTAGGTCTTAGAGTTTTAAAGTAAAAAATTTATGTTAGAATTTGTTCAAATGTAATTCTCTTAATATTTATAAATATTTTTTATTGATTGATAAAAAGCACCATAAACATTAAGATTATTGTTTTTTTATTATTTTTATATTAAGTTATTAAAATAAGATGTATTATATGCTTAAACCAAGAATTGTTGGGAAAAAAATCCACTCAAACTAAATTTTCTAGACTCATTTTTAACATTTAATCTAATATTGGAACCCTCAAACTAACTTATCTCGGTTACAAACTGATAAAGATAATTTTAAACAATGAAGACAATTTTTAATGACTAGGTGAATGTCACATTGGCATAAATATTCAGTCAACTAGCTTTCAGGTCACTTCTAATATTTAATCCAACACCACAAGTCAATTTTAATCCATTTTCACATAAGAGTAACTAGCCTATCATCCGTGCTATGCACGAGATAATTATAGATATTTATATTTGTTTTCATTTTTTTTAATATATAAATTAAATACATAGGGTTTGACCGAGGAGTTTGAAAGAATTTAATAAGTGTTTATTTATTTATTTAAGAGGTATTTACACAATAATTACATGGGTCTCTTGGAGATGCAAAAAGTAAGGAAATTAGGATTTCATTTATTGCGTTATTCATTTAATAAGTGTAATTATTATAAATTAAGTGTTTATTGTAATCAATAGTGTAATTATTACAATCTTTGAACCAATCACCAATCACCAAGTCAATTTTTTTAAAAAAAAATATTAAAAAATCAGAAAATTAAGATTTTTTAATATATAAATTAAATACATGGGGTTTGACCGAGAAGTTTGAAAGAATTTAATAAGTGTTTATTTATTTATTTAAGAGGCATTTACACAATAATTACATAATATATAAATTAAATACATGGGGTTTGACCGAGGAGTTTGAAAAAATTTAATAAGTGTTTATTTATTTATTTAAAAGGCATTTACACAATAATTACATGGGACTCTTGGGGATGCAAAAAGTAAGAAAATTAGGATTTCATTTATTGCGTTATTCATTTAATAAGTGTAATTATTATAAATTAAGTGTTTATTGTAATCAATAGTGTAATTATTACAATCTTTGAACCAATCACCAATCACCAAGTCAATTTTTTTTAAAAAAAAATATTAAAAAATCAGGAAATTAGGATTGACATGTTGGAGCTTCCACAAGCCTTGGGTTTTAAAAGACCCTTTTCCTTAATATATAGATAAGAAAATTAGGATTTCATTTATTGCGTTATTCATTTAATAAGTGTAATTATTATAAATTAAGTGTTTATTGTAATTAATAGTGCAATTATTACAATCTTTGATCCAATCACCAATCACCAATCTTTGAACCAATCACCAATATCTATCACCCGTGCTATGCACGGGATAATTATATATATTTATATTTGTTTTCATTTTTTTAATATATAAATTAAATACATGGGGTTTGACCGAGGAGTTTGAAAAAATTTAATAAGTGTTTATTTAATTATTTAAGAGGTATTTACACAATAATTACACGGGTCTCTTGGGGATGCAAAAAGTAAGGAAATTAGAATTTCATTTATTGCGTTATTCATTTAATAAGTGTAATTATTATAAATTAAGTGTTTATTGTAATCAATAGTGTAATTATTACAATCTTTGAACCAATCACCAATCACCAAGTCAATTTTTTTAAAAAAAAAATATTAAAAAATCAGGAAATTAGGATTTTTTAATATATAAATTAAATACATGAGATTTGACCGAGGAGTTTGAAAGAATTTAATAAGTGTTTATTTATTTATTTAAGAGGCATTTACACAATAATTACATGGGTCTCTTGGGGATGCAAAAAGTAAAGAAATTAGGATTTTATTTATTGCGTTATTCATTTAATAAGTGTAATTATTATAAATTAAGTATTTATTGTAATCAATAGTGTAATTATTACAATCTTTGAACCAATCACCAATCATCAAGTCAATTTTTTTTTTTTAAATATTAAAAAATCAAGAAATTAGGATTTGACATGTTGGAGTTTCCACAAGTCTTGGATTTTAAAAGACCATTTTCCTTAATATATAGATAACAACAAATTTAAGTAAGCAAATTTTTAGGTTTTACAAAATAAGAAAAAATTAGTATATTAAAAAATATAATTTATTACTAAAATTAAAATTACGAAACTTATAAAATGAAATGTGTTTATATTTTATTATAAATAAAATTTCTGTAATTTATTATTTAAATTTTACCAATTAAATTATGACATGTAGATTTTTATTAGGAATTTTGGAAATACAATTAATGACATCAGAATAAAAATCTTCTCTTAGTGTAACTCTAATAAAACTAATAAAATTTAATTGATTATAAATCACTTTTACAACATATTTCAAATAAATTTTATATTCTTATTTAATTGAAAAATTAATTTTTAATTATTTATTTATACTTGTACATAGTATGAGTAACATGCTAGTATACAATGATTCAAAATGTGTGTTCCAAAACCTTAAATCACTATGGTATTTGCATTTTTTGACAACTCTATTGAACCAACCATTCATTTTTGTGCAAGACCAAATTATCAAAAAGATTTCTATGTAAAATAATTTAACAGGCAATGCTGCTCAAAGAGCAAATTCCTTCCTACAAAATAATTTAACATGTAAACTATTCTTTCAAAAGATGTCACTGCTGCTATTTATAATCAAACAATGAAAACCAATGTGGTACAGAGTCTACTATTTTAGCATTCATGATGGTTGAGTTGATGACAACTGATGCAGCCAAAACACTGTCACAGAAAAGAGCATAATGGTAAAGTTTTGGATTTTCCAAATTCTGACTTCTATGGAACTTTCTTTTCTCTGGTGCGCATGGATAAGCAGTGTATTCCACTAGGAATAGTCTTGGTCGCGGCTCAGGACTGTGCTCTGCTTTGTCAAGCTCCTAACTTTCTCATGTGCTGATTGAAGCAGTTCTCTCAGCTTTCCCGTGACCAGTATTTAATTATACAGTTGCTCTCTAGCTTTTGAGAGCACTTGGCCCATAAATTTGATTTTCTTAGTCAAAATAAAATGAGAAGTACCAGAACCACAAAGCAAAGTATGTGAGAAAGGGATTTGAGTGAGATTTTTGTTTCTTCCTCTGTATTTTAAGGGGCAATCTTGGCATTATAAATATTTTACAACCAATCAACTTGTTTCTCAACAAATCTCCCTACTTTTAGTCAGAAATGAAATAGGCTTACGGTGTGTTTGGTTAGGGGATTTGGGGAGGGATTTGGAAAGGGAAAGGGAAAAGGTGTGTGAAACTATGTGAAATGTAGGTATATTTTTTTCACATTTCACTTACCTTTTTCATTTCCCTTTCCAAATCCCTCCTCAAATCCCTCAACCAAACACAGCATTAGTAGAGAGTTTTCTTTCTCACTTTTTCTCTTCCTTTCTCACTTTTTCTCTTTCAACTTATAAACCAAACATGAGAAGAAAAAAAAAGTTCTTTTTCTCATCATTTCTTATCATTTCTCACCAAATCACCCCAGAGTGACATTATTCTCAACCGAAGTTTCTAGCCCAACAACTTTCCAAGAAGCAGACACATTGTTTTTTTCTCAAAAAATCAAGAATCAGAGGTCCCAAATCATTTGTCTTGGCTGTAATGACATCAGACATCTAAAACATGTGCATAATTACCACCACAAAACTGTTCAATGTGAAAAACTACCACCACAAAACTGAGAAATTTGGAGCACAATAACAAGATAAACCTCTAACTACATCATCAAATCTAACTTGGCTATTTGAGAACAGAGGTTTAACATGTTGCAGAGCCAGCTTTCTCTCCAATCTACATCCTGCAATTCAATGTTTTCCACATGGTGAATAAAGAAACAGCCGGGAATTGCAATCCCAAGTATATAGAACCAATTAAAGTATCACTTTGATCTGCAGAAGAAGAAAAAATTACTTTTAACACTAACCGATATCCAATAACAAAGAGAAAAACCAAATCGAAGTGAGACAAAAAAAAGAAAAGAAAAGAAAAGTGGTACTTGAATGGATTTGACATACTTTGAATAACTAATAGTTAAATTGAAATCACAGAAGACCATAGCACAAGTTCAATCATCAGCATCCTAAAACATATATGATTTCGTTAAAAAAAAATAATAATAATTAAAAAAAATAACAAATTTGATGAACAAAGAATTTGTTAAGCCATCTTATGGATATATATACACCAAGTTCACATTAAAGCATATAACAATTGCAAAAGACCTAAAATATGTAAAGGACCAAATGTTGTTGGTCAATTGACCAAATAGATCATGCCACATCAAGTAGAACTCGCATTAAGTTAAGAACAAAGGTAGCTTAATCTTCAGAGTCACATCTGTTTTACCACATAAAATAAATGCTTCCAGCTAATGGAAGTTACATTCCAATTCCAAACATGATGCAGCCTAAATTAGTGCAACTACATCATCTCCCACAATGAAGATCTGCCAAGGTACTTGACCTACTTTATCCGCTCTGTTTACGAAAATTGGCTTGGAAACCATTAGATATCCCTTTACCACAAGAGTTTTGTTAGTGCAAATTTGGTAAATGTAATGGAAAGACACAAAACAAAAAATAATTAGGATTGATTCAAGGCTCATTACAGTGTCGCTTTTCTTAAGACAATATTTGCCCCCACCAATTCTATCAAATATGCTGTACACTAGGTTACTCGCAAATTTACCTCCAAGATACAATGAAATCCAGTCTAAAGACTAATATCTAACTGCGTTATGCATGAACAAAATCAAATCCGGAATACCTTTATGCTGTGTTTGGTTGAGAGATTTGAGAAGGGATTTGGAAAGGGAAATGGAAAAGGTAGGTAAAATGTGAAAAAAATATACCTACATTTCACATAGTTTCACACACCTTTTCCCATTTCATTTCCAAATCCCTCCCCAAATCCCCCAACCAAATCTGACATTAGATTTCTAATCCACCAAGTAAAGAAGAAAATAACAATATAATCATTCAAAGAAATTCCATGAAAATTGTATATCCAAATGCCAACCCTTTCCTGCCTTTATATAGGCATGGGTTCATGTCCTTTGGATCAAGAGTTGTTTCCCTTAGATTCAAAAATGACACCCTTTTGTTTAAACTTAATAGTTAATAATTAATAAATTCAAAAATCACATCTCTTTAATAATTAATAAAACTAAAATAGACATTTAGATATATATATATTATGAAAATGTTTCAACAAAAAGCTGGGTTGCCATCATAATAAAACACCACATTCAATTCATGGCAGGTGGTGGGTGGTAGTGAGTGGGTGGTGGTGGTGGTGGTGGTGGTGGTGGCGGGTGGTGGGTGGTGGTGGCAGGTGGGTGGCGGAGGGCCCGTGGTGGTAGGTGGTAGTGGGTGGGTGATGGTGGCGGATAGGTAGCGGGTGGTAGTGGCGGGTGGGTGGGTGACGGTGGCGGGTGGATGGGTGGTGGTGGCAAGTGGTAGGTGGTGGTGGGTGACAGTGACGGGTGGTAAGTGGTAGCGAGTGGGTGGTGGTGGTGGCGGGTGGTGGTGGCAGGTGGGTGGCGGATGACGGGTGGTGGTAGGTGGTGGGTGGTGATGGTGGGTGGGTGGGTGACGATAGTGGTGGTAGGTGGTAGCAAGTAGGTGGTGGTTGCAGGTGAGTGGCGGATGGCGGGTGGTGGCGGGTGGGTGGTGGTGGTGGGTAGGTAGCGAGTGGTAGTGGTGGGTGGTGGGTTGGTGACGGTGGCGGGTGACGGGTGGTGGTGGCAAGTGGGTGGCGGATGACGGGTGGTGGTTGGTGGTGGCGGATGGGTGATGGGTGGTAATGGTGGGTGGGTGGGTGGGTGACGGTAGCAGGTGGTGGGTAGTAACAAGTGAGTGGTAGTAGTGGTGGTAGTGGTAGTGATGGTGGTGGTGGTGGTGGTGGCGGTGGGTGGCGGGTGGTGGGTGGGTGGGTGGCGGGTGGTGGGTGGGTGGGTGGGTGGCGGGTGGTGGTAGGTGGGTGGGTGGTGGTGGTAGGTGGTGTGAGTTGGTGGTGGTGGTGGGTGGCGGGTGGTGGTGGGTCATAGTGGTAGTGGGGGTGGTAGTGGGTGGTAGTGGTGGGTGTATGGCGGCAGATGGGTGGTGAGTAGTGATGGCAAGTAGGTAGCGGGTGGTGGTGGTGGGTGGTGGTGGGTGGATGGCAGGTGGTAGTGGGTGGTAGTGGTGGGTGGGTGGCGGCAGATGGGTGGTGAGTAGTGATGGCAAGTAGGTAGCGGGTGGTGGTGGTGGGTGGTGGTGGGTGGATGGCAGGTGGTGGTGGTGGTGGTGGTGGCGGCGAGGGATGGGTGGTGGTAGCGAGTGGGTAGCAGGTGGGTGGTGGCTGGTAGTGGCTGGTGGCTGGTGGTGGCGGGTAGTGGTGGCAGGTAGGTGGTGAGTGGTGGTGATAGGTGGTGGTGGGGGTGGGTGGTGGAGGTGGAAGACGGTGATGGAAAATGGTGGCGGGTGGTGGCTAATGTTGGGTGGTAAAAAAAAAAAAAAAAAACTCAAAACTCAAAACGGAAACACATTTTTTGTGTTTTCATTTTTTGGCCAAATTTATAAACTGAGACCACTAATTTATAAATCAAAAATTTTATCAAACAAGTTTTTATTTGAGTTTTTTAAATTTTTGTAAATATAAATAGAAAACTGAAAACGTAAGTGTTACCAAATGGTACCTAAGTAAAAGGGGGTTTTTAATTCCAAACCTTGTGGAAGTTCCAATCTATCAATCTAAATTTCCTGATTTTTTGATTTAAAAAAAAACTTAGCATTTATTAACTTCTCTCAACCTTCAAGTGTTACCCTCATAATAACACTTTAATGTATTAAGAACGAACATAAAAAAAATTCTTTGAAATCCAACACATATGAATTCCTTGAAAAGTCCCAACACATATGATTATTATCCCTCATAATAACACTTTAATGTATTAAAAACAAGCATAAAAAAATTTCTTAAAAAGTTCAACACATATGATTATTATTAAAATATTAAACTTTAATATAATATAAAAAAATGAAAAAAAAAGGACATTTAAAATATTAAAAAAAAAGACATTTAAAAATCGCAATTCACATATATAGATAATTGTAAATATATTAAGGAAAATGAGATTTCTAAATCCTAAGCCTTGTGGGAGCTCCAATCTCTCAATTTTAATTTTCTAAACTTTTGATTTTTTTTTTTTTTAAAAAAAAAACCTGAGCATTTATTAATTTGGTCAAAATCCTCTGATCAGCATTTATTAACTTTTTCCAATCCATATGCCTGTATTTATTGATTTGGTCAAAATCTCTGATTAGTATTTAAAATCTCCTCATATAAATAATTATAGATACAGCCCGTGCATAATTACTGCAGTGTCTTTTTTAATTTCTCCTGTACACTATGGTTAATAATAAGATTGTTAAATTATTTTTATAAAAAATCTTAAAAGATAAAATTTATATATTAAAAAAATTAAAATAAATATAAATATTTATAATTATTTCGTGCATAATATGAGTGATAAGCTAGTTATATAAATACAAATGTAAGTATTTTCAAATCTGATTAAATTTAAAATTTTAGCGTGATTCGGACAATATCCTCCGATCGAGATTATGACAAGCATGACTGTGTCAGCATTCGAAGGTGAGATTGTGGGTAGGCTAGAGTTGGCAAAGGGCCAACCAGAGGCAGATACGATATTGAAGGGAACAAAATTCGCAGTGAAACAAATAAACTATGTAACCGACGATTAATTGCGGCGCAAAAACATGGTGATTTTTTGGTTGGTTCTGCATTCGGTTGTGTTTTTTTTTATTTTTTTATTTTGGGTTAGGTTGGGTTTCGGCTAGCATTGCCTCGCTCGAGCCTCGAGGGCTGTGCCATCAAAACGGATGGGAACACGCGTTTAAGGGTGTGTTTGTTTGGAAAGATTAAGACTGCTTTTGGGAAGGAAGAAAAACGTAGGATTGCGTTTTGTCCCAAACTCCCAAGCTGCTTTTTTTGGCTCATTTGGAAAGGTAAAAACGCAGGTTATAAAATTACGAAATTACCCTCAATGTTTATATTTTGTATAAATGGGTCAAATGTAATTTTTTAAGTTGGGTGAGAGTATTTTAGTCATTTTAGTGTGATGTGACACCATAAATAAATATTAATCTAGATAAAAAAGTAACTTTTTACTAACTTTTCAAACCACTCTAAAAAATCTTGATTAAAAACAAAAAAGTTTATTTTTACCACCTTTCCAAAATAGGCCTAAGGTGTGAGATTAAGGGTTGGTTTGGGGTGTCCTAAAAAAGTGTATTTTTTGTCTTTTTACGAAAAGATGTGTAGAAAAGTAGAAAGGTGATGTGATGAAAAAAAGATAAAAAAATAAAAAGATGAATTATATAGTGTATCCCAAACCAACCTTAAATTAGGAAAAGATTGTGCACTCTATAATTATAAGGGAAAAATATATATATATATATAATTTTATATTTTTGAATTATAATTAAAAAAATAAAAAAATAATAATTATAATTAAACACAAAAAAGATTATAACCAAAATCTCAAAATAATATCATAACTAAAAAAAAAAATTGATCATAATTAAAAGAAAAAATATCGTAACTAAAGGTGTATATGATATGAGGTGCGCATAATAAAATTCTTTATATATATATTGAATCAATATATATATATATATATATGTAAGTTTGGTCTATTTTTTATAATATAAATTTTATTTAAATATATAGTTATTGATATTTGATAATCTTATATAGTGTTTGGTAGAGTTTTAGAATTATGATATGAGAATAGAGTTGTATTTTGAGTTTATGAGTTTTGGAATCATGATTTCAAAAAAGAAAATTTGTTTGGCTATGAGTTTTGAAAAAAGTTTTGAATTTTTGATGTGAAATATGAAATGGGAAAAGTTGTGTGGTTATGAGTTTTGAAAACAATTTTCAAAACTTAATTGAAAAACTTATAATTCATAACCTAACACACAAATCAAAACTTTATTAAAAATGTTATTCAAAATTCATAACCAAACTCTTTTTAAAATTCAATTCAAAAAAAAATAATTTATCATTTTGGTCTAAAAAAATAATTTACATATTTAAAAAATATCAAAAATAAATATAATTTCTTTTTTCAAATAACATGTGGCGATTGGCAATGGTAAAAAAAATTTAAAAAAAAAAAATTAAGTACTGTTCCAGTCAACCGGCTAGATATCGAAGAGGATGTCCGAATAGACAACCAGGTAGACAAAAATTTCAAAAATTGTTTGTTCTACCAAACATGTTTTCAAAATGTATTTTAAAATTGATTTGAAATCATGATTTGAAAACTCAAACCAAACATAGCATTAGAATGTAAAGGTGTAATTAATTTAGAAAACTCTGCCAAATACAGCCTTAAATTTTTTTTATATGAATATTCTACTCAATAAATGCTAAAAGTAAAACAATTCAAATCATCAAAATAGATCTCAAAATAAGAAAATTCTAATATATACTCATTTAAAAAGAATGTATCATATGTACCACTAATTATGTCAATTTTTTTTTAGTTTTGACTATTTTTTTTTTTTAATTACGACTCATAAATTCTTTAATTATATTCTATGTTATGTTTAGTTATGATTTTTTTAATTATTATCCAAAAAATCAAAATTATATTATTTTTCTTTTAATTATAAGATACATAATACTTTCCGTCTACCAAATCCGAACGCACGAGAGAAGCAAAACCCAACCTCCTCTTTGCCATCCCAATTCTCGATCCAAACGCCTTGTTTCTCTCTCTATCTTAATTTTGACTGGTCCTCTTTCTCTCTAAGGTACTTGATCTAATTAGATATACCTCTACCACAAGAGAGCTGGGTTGCCATCCCAAATAAAACACCACATTCAATTTATGTAGGCTATTTTGAGAATTTTGTTAAAAGTTAATTTTTAATTTTTGATCTATTTTAAAACACCACTTTTCTACATTTTTTTAAAAAAAATTAAAAAATTAATTTTAGCTAACTTTTCAAAACAAACCAAAATCATAATAGCCAAAACTTTTATATATATATATATATATATGAGACCGACACTATAAACCGATAATTTAAATTTAGGTCAATGAACAATGGAAGGGTGTTTTGAGTGATTTTTATCTAAATTTAAATTTGATAAAAGTTTTTAGGTAAAGGATTGGAGATGTCTAACCGATAATTTCATTATTGGTATAAAAATTACATAATTAAAACAAGGATAAATTATAAGAGAAATTATATTTACACACCATACAAACTCTTAATACACACCAAAAATGTGTTTCACATATAACCTTTCAAACAAAATTTAAGGGTTCGTTTGGTTTGATTTTCTGAAAAAAAATTTGAGAAATTTTCTCTACAAATAAGCTTTCAAAAGTAATCAAACCAAACAAATTTTTCCAAATTTTTTTTCCAAAACTTGTAAACCAAACAAGTTTTCCAAACAAATCTCTCTCTCACACATATCAAATCAATCACTTTTTTCAAAACTCTCTCTCAAAATCATTTTCCAAAACATCTTTTGAAAAAAATCAAACCAAACATGTTTGGATTTAAAGTTATAACTGTCAAACGTTGTGAGAGAGTAGCTCCATACAAACCGGTTAAAATCGTGATCCATCTCCTTTCAATTCAAAATAAAATGAAAATTTATTGTTAATACGAAAATGAGCCGTAGCTCGAAAACCTTGGCTCGAAATTGGCTCGAATGTCGTTTTGGACGTTTTGGGTGGTTTGAAACAGAGGAGAAAGAGAAAGAGAAGAGAGGAAGAAGAGAGGAGAAGAGGAAGAGGAGGGGAAGAGAGAATGGAGAGAAGAGAGGGCCCCTCCGCTTCTGCCGTCGGCCGAGCCCCTCCGCTTCGTCGGCACCGTGATCGCCAAAGACCACCGCCGCTGTCGCCTCAGTCCCCGCCGAGCCCCCCTTCGCGGCAAAGACCACTGGCCGAGCCCCTCCTTCCTCCTTCCTCCTTCCTCCTCCCTCCTCCTCCTCCTCCTCCTCCTCCTCCTCCTCCGCATTCCTTCTCCTTCTCTTCTTCGCTCAAATTGGATTCGAGCAATTTCGAGCTCGACATTCGAGCCACGTAGCGCCCATTGTTAATAATAATGTATGCTGCATAATTTTTGTGGGAGTCGAATAAGTAGAAGAGTCGGAAGGTGCGTACCCCAGAAATTAGATATTATTCGGCTTTATATTGCGTGACTAGGATGCCGAATAAGTTAGTAAGGCCGAATAGCCAAAGGTCAGTAGCTCCGAATAAATAAAAGGGGAATGGGATAAAAGTAGGCTCAGGCCCTGAGGTCCAGAAAGCAAGTATAAATACAAGAACCAAAGATTTAGAAAGATATGTAAGAATCACTTCACTTAACTTATAAAACAAGCTATCTTGAGTGTCTGAACTGACTTGCCCGTCAGAATACTAATTCCGGCACCCCCGACCGAAGTGTTTGTATCTTTTTAGGTGACTAGCTGAGGATCACTAACGTCTCCCAAGATCTGAAGAGTATTTCTAAACCACTTCTCCACAACTGGCGCCGTCTGTGGGAATACTCAAATACATCCATGGCAGGCGTGACTGCAGATCCTCTGATAGCCACTGACGAGACCACACAGAGAGATGACCTCACTCCAGCAAACTCGCTTGGACCAAAAACCATCGTAGCAAGACTTTCCTTGGACCTCTATTCATCTTCAAACCCAACGCAAAAGACAATACAAGCGATCATGGCACAAGCTAGGCAAACCAAACAGGGGTTGGACAACTTCATTGCTGAGAACGAACGCCTTCGTCGCAATCTGGCCTCGGAAATAGCAAAATCCAAACAAACAGTGCGCTAGGCTTCTGTGTGATCCCCGAGGGCAGATGATCGACGATCTCGAGCCCGACAGCAGGAAACTGACGGCCGCTATGCCTCAACAGATCATCTTGAGGCGTTGGCAAATGACGAACGTCTCCAACAATGCATCTGGAGGAGTGCGATCAAAACACCTGTCCTTCCGAAGGATGCATTTCGCTTGACACCGTCCACATGATGGCCCTGTTTGGTAGAGTTGTGGGAAAGTGATTATAGATTATAGCTTAACAGATTATAGCTTATAACTGTGAGTATAACCTGCTAACCTGTTTGGTGTAGCTGTGGGATTATAGATTTAAGCAGCAGAGTAGTGTTTGGTAAATAAGCTATAAAATAGCTTTTTGCTGTGTAATTGTCAATTTTGCCCTTATGAATAGGAAATTTGTAATTTTTGTAATTTTCTTCTGTTTAAATATTGAAAATTTTATTTCATTAATGGAAATTGATTAATTAGTACCTAATTTGGTACATTTCATTTACCTCAATTTTTTTTTTTTTTTGTATTTATTTTTTTATTTAATTTTTTTGTAATAAATATTGAGTTGACAAGAAAATAAAAAATTTAATTGCAATAAAAATTTAATAAATTACTTTTCAGGCAAGAAAAAGGGCTCTTCATAGATATTTATAGAGCTCCTAATTTCGTCTTCAAATTGACATACAAATATTATGTCTCCTCACTTCCATTTCGTTGTCATCACATACAACATCATTTCCATGGCGTGCTTGTTGAGACGAAGATCCTTCATCTTCATTAGGCACATAATCCGTGTATCTATCATAAGAGTCAAATGCAATATCGCGGAGCTTACTTCGTCGGATGAAATTATGAATTGCCATTGTTGCACAAACAAATTTGACTTGGGTCGGCCACTTGTAGTTTGGTGGAATATCCTTTATCATCGGCCATCTTGCTTTCCAAACCCCGAACGTTCTTTCTATTACACTTTTAAGTGAGGAATGTGCTTGGTTGAATTTTTCTTGTGCATTTTGGGGGGGTTGACCATGTTTAAATTGAGCTAGATGGTATCTCTCTCCTTTGTAAGATGCAAGATATCCTTTCATGTTTGGATAACCAGCATCCACCAAGTAAAACTCATCTATTTTAAAATTTCAAAATGAAATTTAAGTAAGCAATTATAAATGTAAAAATAAATATGAAGATGTAAGTGTGGTGCATCTATTGTAGCAATCAAATATAAAACAGTTACCTCCTTGTAGTTTTGGAAAATTAAAACTAGGATTCCTAATTGTATCTAAGTAGATCCGAGTATCGTGTGCACTTCCTTCCCATCCTGATAAGCAAAATGTGAAACACATATCAAAGTCACATGCAGCCATTATGTTTTGAGTCGCATATCCCTTTCTACCTATTAGACGAGTTTGCTTATCTAGAGATATATATGCTTTGATGTGTGTCCCGTCAATTGCTCCAATACAATCCTATTACATGATAATGAACAAAAACATTTTGGCCACAGATTAGTAGAAATATCCTACCAACATTAATTATATGTAACACCCAAGTTGCGCTTGTAGTTAATTATTTATCTTGAAATGAGGATAATATTTGCGGTTGCGTCGAATATATGGATGCACACCATTAGTCGGTTAAGGCCTTACCCAATCAATGGACATCTTTGTAACAGCCTTTAACACCTTCTTAAAATATTTTGAAATAGTCTTGCCGGAATGTTGAAATCTTTCTTGGACATTTCTATTTCAAATGTCACCGCCAACAATAAACAAAAATATTGCAACTTGCTCTTGAACCGAGACTTGTCGTCCAGTTTGAAGGCCATAATTTGTCTATAACAAATTACATAATTGATAAAATACCTCTCTTTCCATTCAAAAATTTTCAAATATTCTTGTCCGATTCCCTTCTTGTAATTCTACCATCCACATCCCTCCTGTTAAACAAGATGTCCTACATGGTTCTTTTATCAAATAATTTGTTGCATATGGCGTTGCAATTGTAGCCGCCGTAGCTAAGAGCATATTATTATTTTGTTGGGTTTGTGATGTGCTGCCTTCATCATCAGTATCTTTATCATCATGGTCATCATTCCATTGGTCTTCATCACTGTTACTCATCTTTAAAATACCTACTCATTTAAAAGGTTCAATTACTATTCAATTCAAACAAAAATAGGGTGAGATAAAGAGTTAATATAAATAAAAGTTACTAAGGCATGAAAGTAAAGTTATTTCATAGTGTTTCTATTAAGAACAACCTTGTTTGTATTAAGTCGTTGGTGGATCCACTGAATATTCCTTCACGCCTAATAATAAGAAAATGATAAACTGAAGTCATTCTTGTTATCCATATGCAGAGTGTTAAAACACTGCTCAGAAATGAGGCAACCTGTCAAGTGTGCTGGATAAACCTTGTTGCAATTTAAAACTTAAAACAAAAAGCAAGAAATGATAATAAAATATCATAAGTCACTAGTCCAGATATATTAAAACTAGGAAGATCAAGAATCCTGAAGTTGTTACTTGTCCCGAATATATTCATTTCATAGCTAAATATCAGGCAACCTGTATTGTTAAGAAATGAATGCAATTCTTGTTAATTAAGAAATAAGAGATCAATTAAGAAATAAGCACTGTTATGACTGTGGACATGAATGCAATTCTTGACTTTGGACATGACTGTCGACATCAATCAATTAAGAAATCAATTAAGCCCGTGGACATGAATGCAATTCAAGCAAGTAGCACTGTTATGACATTTTAAGAAGCAGTATTCCATGGGAAAGAAGCACTGTTATGACTGTTATGACTATGGGACTAAGAAGTAGTATTCCATCACAAAAATTCTGAACTTGAAACTTGTTGAATACATACTAAGAACCAGTATTCCATCACAAAAATTCCATAGCTAAATATCAGGCAACCTGTCATCCATTTATCCCAATTAAAGAAAACCATAATTCATATAAAGAAATCATGGCCATACAAAAATGAAATAGGTGAAACATTAAAATGTTCAGCAAGAAAATTAGACCTTCAACTTCAACAAAATTATACCTAGAGAGATTCAAATGTAAAAGAAAAACAATGTAAAGCACAAAAATGAATTGAGTAAACCATTCACCTACGTATACATATATATAACCTTCACCATTCACCTACCAGTCATATTCAACTAACATTCAACAAGTCAACCATTCAACAAGTTAACAAGTCAACCATTCACCAACCATTCAACAATTTAGCCCAACATAATTTAATAAAATTCGAAATAATAAGTCCACAATCAAAAGTCCAACATATAGTCAATATTAATAAAAGGAAATATTAGGAAAATATTGCAACAGTCCACAATTACTAAAATAAAAAGTCTAACAGAACAATCCCCAATTAATAATAAAAGTCTTAAGAACAACCGGCCAGTCCACAATTAGCCGCGATAACCTGTGGTGGTCTTCTCCATCTCAATCTCCAACTTTAGAAACCTAAGGCGAACTTCATCCGTAGGAAGACTCATGAAACACTCTCGACGCTTGTCTCGTAAAAAGAATCGGCGGCCCATACATACAGCTCATTATCCGGGGACACACCAAGGATGTTTTCCAACATCGCCAAACAATCTGCAATTGAAGGATATTTTGATGAGGTCTGTGTTGAAGTTGCTGAAGATGACTCAACCACATTGACTATGCGAGCAAGTGTCTTGTTAAGTAGAGCTGCATCAGTACATTTCTTCTTCGTGCTCTTGGTTGATGAACCAGGTGTGTTTGATGAATGCTTTTTGTTTAACTCAGATGGATGAACCACCTCCAAAGCATCATCATCATATTCAGCATCATGTGGGGTTTGAAATTCCTCCACATTGTCATCAATGTCAGGCATAACCCTTGAACTAGGAGTGTATGCCCATTCTCCTGAAGCAGCTGCATCTGAGAATAGTATGTCTAAGTCTTCACTAAATTGCAACGGCATACGCTGGAATTTAGCAACATCAGGATACCTCTGCAACAATTACAAAGAAAAAATTTAACATTTACAATTATAAAAATTTGGTTTGTTTAAATAACAAAAACAAACAGAATATGTACATTAAGCAATTTAAATACCTCCAATTTGTTGGTCCACCACTCATCAGATGCAGATATAGCTCCAGTTAATGTCACGCCTAAGCTGTTTCACCCTTAACAGATTGTTCCACAAAAGCCAATCTTTTTTCAACACATCCCAATGGTTTTTCATTTGTAGTCGTTGGTATGCTTTTCCAGTCATAGTTTTAAACGAAGTTATGACATTTTCCCACCCGATTCTATCTAAGTGTGTACCAGGTCTGTGTCCGACCTTCACTTGGTCAACACAAAGCTTCATAAAGATTTCATTTGATTTTGCATCCCAATGAACCTTAGTAGATGGTACTTGAGAGGATTTTCCCTTATTCTTCCTATTTTCAGATTGTGTTTCCTGTTGGGTACTCATTCTATGAAAGAAAGAAAAATTGTTTAACACATACTCATTAATCATTGGTTGCATTAAAACATAAGACTATTACAAAATAACTAGACATGGCATGATTAGTATAAAACATAAGATTACTACAATAGACGTCTCATCATTGAGTACACAACTTAGCAAAAAAACACATATCTAACAGCCACCTACAATCATTTGAAGAGTAATGCAACTGACAGAACAATACAAATTGTGAGCAAACCCACAACAAGCTACTTCATAAATGTTACGGATTGCTCAAGCATTTGGTTCTTTACTTTTAGTCCTACAGTCTCAATGTTTTGATCTTGATAAAGATTTGTCTCGTTCCTCAGCCTCTCTACCATCGTCACAGATTTTGGGGTACACCACCTCAAAAATTGACAATTTCTCTTCTCACAATTTACATACAGTCTTCCTTTTGATGGCTTCTCAGATTCGGTTACCCTTATGGCAGCTCTTACACCACACTCACATTTCAAAGCCTCGTACCTCAAATCTAAGGTCTTAGCACTGGAAGCATAGTTACTAGAGGATGACATGCCTCTGTAGTAATTAGGAAGAATTGAATCCACATTCTCTAAAATTGATTGGGAACTTAAAGATGTTATACATGACTAACACTATTGTCCATGACCAACTACGTAAACAGAAAGAGTTTACATAAAACAATTATTGTCCATGACATGCCTCTGCAGTAAACTGTTAATGGTTAATGGTTCAGCAAATTCATTCCTCTTTCTACATCAAGGAAATTATAATATTCATTCCTAAAGCGTAAGGAGGAGGTCTATGGTTAAGGGAAAAATAAGCAACTATGAACAACAATCTAAACTGAAGAAATGTAAAGGGAATCCCACATTTATAGACAACTTATTTTACATAAATTAAATTAAAAGGACTTCTTGGGGGCATGAAAGAATAAGAAGTGAGAAGTATTACAAAGGAACTTTCACCTGGTCAGCAACCAACTATATTTACAAACTACAGATAAAGCGAAAATAAGAGAATGGTAAACAATGACATATGGGAATTTTCTAAAACTTCTAATGTAGAGCTGAAAAATGAAAATAAAAATGTCCATGATGACAGATAAGGGAATACATCATTGAATACATCATTGACAGATAAGGGAATACATTATTAATAAAAAGTTCTAATATGGGAATTTTCTAAAACTTGAGGTTTGAAGACATTTTGAAAACTTGACTTAATTGACTTATAGTAAAACTTTTCAAAATCATGTTAAAAAAAAAAGTCATCTTTTAAAAAAATGTTTCAAAAAAGAACTTGAGAAATAAATTCAAAAAATTCAAAAAAATTTTATGAAACTTAAAGACTTTTTTTTATTTGATTTATTTTTTAAATACAAGTTGTTTTGAATTTATTTCTCAGCACCTGGACGACCTTATCTGTAGTACATATATAAAATGCTCATCTCAGAACATGGACCTTATCTGCAATACATCATTTACTATTTGATAAATTATTTATCAATTTATTCATATGTTTAAGGTATCTATCCCATGTCTGGGTTTTAAAACTTCACAAATTAATTTAACTGATGAAGCTAAAAATTATCAGGTATCTTCATCAAACACTAATTTATCACAAGCCAGGTTGAAATAAGCTGAAGTTAATTTTTACCAAACAGGCACAATGACAGAAAAAAATTGTATCAAAAGCCAAACACACACAACAATCTTCATTAAAATTATCGATTATCTTCATTAAGATGTTATTTATTTAAAATAAACTGAATGACAAAAAAATAAAATCAATATATAAATATATCATTTTCTTGAACTTCAGTAAGGGAGAGAGATGAAGTAAACAGAGCATACATTTCTGTTTATCTTCAGATAAAGTATACATATTAATATCTTCATTAATAATCAGAGCATACATATTAATAAACAGAGCATACATTTCTTCGAGAGAGAGAGAGATGACAGATAAGGGAGAAAGCAAGCCAAGGGCAAGATGGAAGAGGAAATTTCAAACGGAGAGGGTGAATCAAAGGAAGAAGATGTGATCTGTCTGTAAACCCTAGCTGAAATGTGTGTGTGTGTGTGTATATATATATCACAAACAAAAGGCATGAATCTTACCTTTTGTAGTGCAGATCTTGGAGAAATTTTGACTTCAATCGGCTGATCTTGGAGAGATATGAAGGATCGTCTTTGTCGCCAAGAGGAAATGAGAAGACGAGTGAGAGGCGAGGAGTGGGCTAGGGCACGACGAAAGAGGGCTTATATAGTGGCATAACTGTAATTGTTGAAGTTTTGGAGGGGCATTTAAGTCATTTCATGCCCCTCCAAATAGCTGCGCGCTTAAGCGGAAATCAAAAGCACCTCTGGAGCAACTTCAAGAAATTGGCTTAAAATGACTTTTTTTAAGTTATAATTTGCGGCTTTAAGTTCCACCAAACAAATCAGAATGACTTAAAATAAGCCATAAATTGATATAAGCTGAAGTTAATTTCTACCAAACAGGCATGATATACAGCCTGCCAGCAGCCCCGGCCGTGCATGCGATCCAATCACATCTAGGTCCCCAACAGCAACTCACGCCAGCAAAGCGGCTCCGAGACACGCCAAGTATCACCTTTGACGACTCTGATTTGATCGGCGTAACACTCCCTCATATCGATCCATTGGTTGTTGAGCTACGCGTAAACCGGTTCACCGTCAAACGCGTTCTTATCGACCAGGGCAGTACTTCAGAGGTTATGTATTATAAAACCTTCATCAGACTCGGATTCAACGAGTCAGACCTGACTCCGGCTCCTTATCCACTATTCGGCTTCAATGCTAATCCAGAGTACCCATTGGGAAAGATCAGCTTACCTGTTCGAGCAAGTTCCAGAACGGTGGATATGGAATTCTTGGTCGTTAGGCTGCCATCGCCGTACAATCTCATCATGGGGCGATCGTGGTTGCATACCTTGCAGACCGTCCCAAGCACCTATCATCAACTGCTACGTTTCCCAACAAAACACGGCATTGAGCAAATCCGCGGCTCCTAGAAATCGGCACAAGCATGTTATCTCCTTGTCGCCAGAACGCCAAAGGAACTGCAAGTAAACTCCATTGTGGTGCCGAATCGAGAGATCCTTGATAAGGTTGGGCGGCATCCAAATAAGAAGGCCACGGAAGGTTTAGACCGAGTTGACATCGATGGAAGCCCATAAAAATTCTTCATGATCGGCGACTCTCTGAATCAAGCCGGCATGCAGCAGCTGATCTCTTTCTTGCTCAACAACCTCGACGTCTTTGTGTGGACTCCGTATGAAATGCTGGGAATAGACCCATCAGTTTCACAGCACCATCTGAATGTCGATCCCAAATATAAGCAGATCATTCAAAAAGACCGACGGTCAATCGCGGAGCACACTACCGCCGTTGTTGAGGAGGTAGACAGACTACTTGACACCGGGGCAATTAGAGAACTCACTTACCCTACGTGGCTCTCCAATACAGTGGTGGTGAAGAAGAAAAATGGGACTTGGCAAGTGTGCGTCGATTTCACGGATCTGAACAAAGCTTGCCCCAAAGACTGTTTTCTTCTACCTAGAATCGACCAGCTTGTCGATGCGACGGCACGTCATCAACGCATAAGCTTCCTCAATGCTTACAGAGGCTACTATCAAATCGTTATGCATCCAGATGACCAGGACAAAACTGCATTCCTCACCCCAACAGGAATCTATAACTACAAAAGTTATGCCTTTTGGGCTGAAGAACTCGGCCACACTATAGAAGTATACATCGACGATATGGTGGTCAAGTCCAAAGAAGAACAGAATCATATAGCCGATCTAGAAAAGACATTCAGCATCTTACGCAAATACAGAATGAAACTGAACGCTTCCAAGTGTGCGTTCGGAATCGGCTCTGGCAAATTCCTAGGTTGCATCGTCAATCACCGAGGAATCGAAGCCAACCCGAGGCAAGTCATAGTAATCTTGGAACTCGGCTCCCCCCGTTCAGTAAAAGAAGTCCAAAAGTTTATGGGAATGGCCGCTGCACTCAACAGGTTCATCAACCGGTCTACAGATCGCTGCCGACAATTCTTTCAGACACTACGGTAGGGTAAGGCTTTTGAATGGTCCGCCGAATGCGAAACAGCTTTCAGCGGACTCAAGACCTACCTCCGCTCGGTACCTCTCTTAACAACACCCGCCGCTGGTGACCCGCTCATTCTATATCTGGCAGTTTCCGATAGGGCCGTCAGTACCATACTGTTAAAAGAGGATGAGGGAAAGCAACGGCCAGTGTATTACGTGAGCAAGGCAATGGTTGACGCCGAAACACGCTACCTTCCACTGGAAAAACTCATCTTAGCCCTAGTCATGGCAGCAAGAAAACTGATGCATTACTTCCAAGGACATAGCATTGGGGTGCTAACAGATTATCCCCTCCGATCAGTACTAAGGAGTGCAGAAGCATCAGGACGTGTTTCAAAATGGGCTCTTGAACTCGGCCAATACAACATTCAGTTTTTACCTAAAACCGCAATCAAGGGGCAGGTGTTGGTCGACTTTGTTACCGAATTCACCGACGAGCTTGCCAACCTCAAACCTGACGAAGTTCGACCAAAGCCGAACTAGAGAATTTATGTGGGGGATATTTGGCAATTATACTGTGATGGATTGTCTAACCAAAGGGGCAGCGGCACCGGAGTTATAATCATGTCTACAGAGGGCGCAGTAATTGAGCAGGCCGTCAAGCTTGGCTTCGAAGTGTCAAATAACGAAGCCGAATACGAAGCCCTTCTAGCCGGTCTGCGGAATGCACACCTTCTCGGTGCTCGGCGTCTCCTTGTGTTTTGTGATTCAAAATTGGTAATCAATCAGCTAAAGGGGGAATACGCGGCAAGAAACGAATGTATGGCGACCTACATGAAAACGGCCAATTCCTTGCTGGCAAAATTTGACCATCATAAACCGAACCAAATAACACGTGATCAGAACACACACGCGGATACCTTGGCGTGCCTAGCCTCCGCCATCAATTCTGAGATCAAACGGACCATCGAAGTAGATTTCATCCCGGAGCCGAGTATTGGCCCTTCGGAGGAAATCCATATCAACGTTATAGAATCCGCACCAAGCTGGATGGACCTCATTGCTATATTCCTCTCTTCTGAACAACTCCCAAAGGACAAAAAAGACGCACACAAGCTGCGAAATAAAGCCCTACGATACTATCTGGATTCGCAAGGAGGGCTTTATAAAAAAGTCCCTCTCTGGTCCATATTTGGAATGCGTGCACCCCGACAAAGTGGAGGAGCTTCTGACAGAGATACATGAGGGCAGTTTTGGTACCCATTCTGGCGGACGCTCCCTGGCCTATCGAGCTATAACACAGGGGTATTATTGGCTGACAATGAGAGCTGACGCGGAGAGTTATGTAAAAAAATGCGAACAGTTCTAAAAGTTCTCCCCATTAACCCATCTGCCTGCCAAAGGGTTGAACTCTATCACCAGCCCCTGGCCGTTTGCTCAGTGGGGACTTGATATCGTAGGTCCATTGCCGAGGGCCCCAAGGAACAAGCGGTTCTTAATCGTCGCGACAGATTACTTCACAAAATGGTTCGAAGCGGAGGCTTTAACACATATACGAGACGCCGTCATTAAATGCTTTGTATGGAGAAACATCATAACGCGATTCGACATTCCAAGAGTTCTCGTCTCAGACAATGGCACCCAGTTCGATTGTGGCGTATATCGAGAGTTATGTAGCAAGTATGGCATTCGGCCTTACTTCTCCACACCGGCCTACCCCCAAAGCAATGGTCAAGTCGAAGTCTCTAACAAATCTGTCACGCCCCTAACCTGCCCCTAAAAGGTTTGGGCATGACCTAATTAGATACAGACAGAATGACCCATGATGAACAGCGTTTGGGGCCTGAGCGGAAGCAGTAAATTTTTAAATAACAATAAACAGACACATCCATTGAGCAACTACCAGAAACCAGGACCATATCGAGATTTAACAAAAGGTAAACATGCACACAGAAGTAGGTTACAAAACATCTACAAATCCAGCCCAGATATTAGGCACACAAAACAATAGATACAATAACCTTGACCAGCAACATGGATATAAGAAATTACATATACAAAGAAAACTGGTCTAATATGTAAGGGTTCCCTCCTGTGCCTGGTTATCCTTAAGCCGACAAAATGCACGAGGTAATATTAGAACAGCTCCCCAAGCTGGCTCCTACAGAATTAGACAACATATAGAATGAGACAAGCTCAGTGAATAATAGTGCGCAATAATAAAATCACAATGCACCTTAGTATATGTATCAAAATCAAATACAGAAATAACAAATTGGCCTGTTGGCCCAGATAGCCTTCGGCTGTTCAGATAGCCTTGCGGCATGTAGATAGCCTTAAGACAACAGATAGCCTTTTCTAAGATAATAGATAGCCTTTCTAAGACAGATAGCCTTCGCACAATGATAGAGATAGCCTTTCAAGACAACAGATATACTGGATATGGTTTCCACTTTTCATTTCGATCAATACATAAGTTACAATTATGTCTTACGTAGCGAATACATAAATATATCGTAATGCACTATTACTCACGGCGTTGGGCGGCGTACTAGTTCTTACAGAGTGTGCCTGCGCACAATATCTTGATAAATTAGTATCCTTCCTTTTAAATCCTTATCGGTCATTCCATATGTCACTACGCTTTTATGGATATGAATATATCACTATCATAAACTCATCGAAAACATTCTAATAACACCAAAGAGTCAAGCATGAAAAAACCGAAAAAAATTTTTTTTTCTTGAAACGATCTCCGCTTCGGCGTAGATTTGTCCGCTCGAGCGGACAGTGTAATTCTACCAAAAATACTGGATGGTCGATTTTACGCCGAGCGCATAGCCTGCTCGAGCGACAGGTAAATTTCAGAAAACTGCTGGGAGGTGCATTTTTCGAAGCCTCGACCTCCTTTCGGCGACGACTACCCAGATTCAAGGCAGCCCGATTTCAAGCCAAAATTCATCATCCAAACCCAATTTTTCATGCAATCAAGGGTAAAATTCATGCAAGCATTCCACTCAACAACACCATAACATGAATTAAAGCTTAATCACATCAAGTTGAACCAAGTTAAAGGCTTCAACAAGCCAACACTTTCACAAATTTCAATCTAACTTCAAGTTCTTTAAACATATCACCTGAAATCAACATATATGCAAGACTAGATGATACAAAATCAAGGATTTGAAGTAGAGATTCATACAACACTCAAATTAGTGTCAACATGCTCAAATGGTGAGAAACCCTAATGAATCAAACATATATTATCCATGAACCCAACACAAACATGGGTTGAAATTCTTGAAGAGTTATACAAGAAATTTGAGTTACCTTAACTTAACTCTTTCAATTCTATCAATTTGATTAGCTTTCCTTGGTGTCTCACGTTTTCCCCAATTCCTTCTTGACTCTCTCTCCTTCTCTCCCAAAGAGTCCCAATGCTTTTGCTCACAAATCCCCACAAGTCTTAGACATAGGCATATATATATATATCTAACCAAAGAAAGCATATAAGCGAAATTGAATCGCTTTATGGTGCCGAAATAAAAATTTCACAGAAAATCCCATTATAGCTTAAAAATCATGTAGATTCCAAATATCAAATCAATTTTTGCAAATTGAATCTCTAAGGTGTCCAATTTCAGATGAAAGCAATTCAAGTGTAACAGATAATGTTTGAATTCAACAGATAAGGGTCAATTTGTCTTCTTTCCATGCAATTTACCGCACTTATACATAAAATTTCATAATAGATATTCAGAGATACAGAACAAAAGCTTGAAAAGATAACAGAATCTGATACGAGGGTCGGGGTATTACAAAATCCATCTTGGACTTCATCAAAAAGAGGCTGGAAAAAGCTAAAGGCAAATGGGTCGAAGAATTGCCGAGTGTATTGTGGGCTCATCGTACCACGCCGAGGAGATCCACTGGAGAAACGCCGTTTGCTCTATGCTTTGGAACCCAAGCAATCTTACCCCTGGAAATCGGCCTCCCAACTTTGAAATCGCAAGTTTTTGATACAGGTCGAAATGACATGATGCTTGCCCTGGATCTAATTCTAATCGAAGTACGAAGAGACAGCGCCCTGGCATCCATGGCACGGTATCAGCAGCAGCTTGCCAAGTCATACAATCAACGAGTTCAGATACGCCGATACACGCCGGGAGAGTTAGTCCTAAAGAAGATACTTCCAGCCGATCGGAGACCGGTCGATGGAAAATTGGGTCCAAATTGGGACGGCCCCTATCAGATAGAATCCATCGCAGGAACAGGGGCATATCGGCTCTCAGACATGTCAGGAAAAAGCCTGCCACGGCCTTGGAATTCAACACATTTACGTAAATTCTATTATTGACCCGACTTGTGGGCTTGATACTTGTACATATTCCACCGTTGCAATACAAAGTTTCTCGTTTTCGCAAGCTCGCTCCCAAGCCTTTAAGGGCCAATTAAGCCCTCTAAAGGCCGAAATAAAGTCTCTAGATTCGGAGCGCCCTTTCGGTGCATGACACCTTAGGGCCGATTAAGACTCCAGATTCGGAGCGCTTTTCGTGGATATCACGATTGGCCAAAATAAAGTCTTCGAATTTAGAGCGCCCTTTCGGTGTATAACACCTTAGGGCCGATTAAGACTCCGGATTCAGAACGCCCTTCATGGATATCACGATTGGCCGAAATAAAGCCTCCGAATTCGGAGCGCCCTTTCGGTGTATGACACTGTAGGGCTGATTAAGACTCCGGATTTGGAGCGCCTTTCGTGGATATCGCGATTGGCCAAAATTAAGACTCCAGATTCGGAGCACCCTTCGTGGATATCACGATTGGCTGAAATAAAGCCTCCGAATTCGGAGCGCCCTTTCGGTGCATGACACTATAGGGCCGATTAAGACTCTGGATTCAGAGCGCCTTTCATGGATATCGCGATTGGCCAAAATTAAGACTCCGGATTCAGAGCGCCCTTCGTGGATATCACGATTGGCCAAAATAAAGTCTCCGAATTCGGAGCGCCCTTTCGGTGCATGACACCATAGGGCCGATTAAGACTCCGGATTCGGAACGCCTTTCGTAGATATCACGATTGGCCAAAATTAAGACTCCGGATTCGGAGCGCCCTTCGTGGATATCACGATTGGCCAAAATAAAGTCTACGGATTCGGAGCGCCCTTTCGGTGCATGACACCTTAGGGTCGATTAAGACTCCAGATTCGGAACGCCTTTCGTAAATATCACGATTGGCCAAAATAAAGTCTCCGGATTCAGAGCGCCCCTTTCGGTACATGACACCTTAGGGCCAATTAAGACTCCGAATTCGGAGCGCCCTTCATGGATATCACGATTGGCCAAAATAAAGTCTCTGTATTCGGAGCGCCCTTTCGGTGCATGACACCTTAGGGCCGATTAAGACTCCGAATTCGAAGCCCCCTTTTGGGGCATGACACTTTAGTACCGAATAAGCCTCTTAAGGCTGATTAAGACTCCGAATTCGAAGCGCCCTTCATGGATATCACGATTGGCCAAAAGTCTCCGGATTCGGAGCCTTTGTGAGATGCATTCAGACCACTTCACTGGCCGAAACAATGAGAATTGTTCTTAATTCGAGCCGGTCAATGCATGTTTAAACATTTGCACCACGAAACACAAAACTTGCCAGTAAGTTGAAATAATACGTTTAATTAAGCACATAACATTTCAAGACCAAATACGGATGTTGAAAATAAAAGAAATTCTATTTGTTCAGCACGAAGTCTTCTCGCGTTCCAAAGTCTATTTATTTGGCACCCTCATCGTCACTCTTCTCAATTTCGAAATCGAAATAGGGTAAGTAGTGACGATGATACAGAGACGAAGCCGAATCAATTCCCTCGGCTTCGAGAGCTTTCTCGGTTTGAAGGGCCTTGATTCAGCCATGCTTAAATCCACGATTTTCACATCGGCAGACCTCCACGGCAAGGTCTTGTTTGGTCTTCTCTATCCCGGCCTTCTAGCCGTCCTGAAACCCCTTTGCATAACTCGAGGTCTGTTGGGTCACTCTCTCCTCAACGACCAATTTAGACTGACCAGCCGCCACCGACGCGCTCGTTTGAACATTCTTCAGCTCCCGAAGCTCGCGCTCAGCCTTTTCCGCGCGAATCTCCAGACTGCGATTCTTTTCGTCCTTTTTCTCACTCTCACGTCGCGCTTCCGGCATACGCATGCCGACTTCGTGAGCAGTATATAGTCCTTTCACGGCACCATGTATGCCATCTTGAAATACTTCGAAATCTTGACGTCCAACCATCGATTGTTGGACTTCCGGCGGGAAGATCTGTCGAGTGAACTCGACTGCCACACGTGGGTCTAAAATGATAGAATTCGCCTCCGTCATTGGTCTATTCCTCACAAAAACCGCAAAAGTCAACGGTCGTGGCGTCGCATCAGGCTCGATTCTCGATCGCGGGCGCGGAGAATTTCCCCGTTGTTGCCTGTCCTTTCGAGGCAATCTGCTTCGACGACTAAAGGGCTGCTGTGTTTTCCCATCCTTGGACGTTCTTCTTCCCGTACGCATAGGCTCGCTACTGCGACTCATTGCGGCGTCTAATTCAGCCAATCTTCATCCCTCCCAACTTGCTTGAATGAAAATAGGTAGGGCCTCTGGCGTCCACCCGTCCCATTTATCCTTCAATGTATGCAGCTCTCCCGAGGCAACATCAGTAATCCCAAATGTCAAAAGTCGGATGACAATTGTCCGGTCCATTCAGCTTCTCAAACCAAGGACAGATTTACTAATCTAGTCTGGCTAAGGCAAGGGCAGATTTACTAATTTGTTCGGCCATGTTTTCAAGCGCAAGCGCCGACCAATCTGTGCCTTAGCCAGCCCACAAGTTAGGCCCATTCGGCTTCGCACTCTCGCGCCTTGGCTACGGCAATGGCAGATTTACTAATCTGGTCAGCCATGTTTTCAAGCGCAAGCGCCGACCAATCTGTGCCTCAGCCAACCCACGAGTTAGGCCCATTCGGCTTTGCACGCTCGCGCCCTAACTAAGGCAAAAGCAGATTTACTAATATGGTCGGCCATGTTTTCAAGCGTAAGCGCCGATCAACCTGTGCCTCAGCCAGTCCACGGGTTAGGCCCATTCGGCTTCTCAAACCGAGGGCAGATCTACTAATCTAGTGTGGCTAAGGCAAGGGCAAATTTACTAAACTGGTCGGCCATGTTTTCAAGCGCAAGCGTCGATCAATCTGTGCCTCAGCCAGCCCATGAGTTAGACCTATTCGGCTTCTCAAACCAAGAGCAGATCTAATAATTTGGTCTGGCTAAGGCAAGGGCAGATTTACTAATCTGGTTGGCCATGTTTTCAAGCGTAAGCGCCAACCAATCTGTGCCTCAGCCAGCCCACGAGTTAGACCCATTCGGCTTCTCAAACCAAGGGCAGATCTACTAATGTGGTCTGGCTAAGGCAAGGGCAGATTTACTAATTTGGTCGGCTATGTTTTAAAACGCAAGCGCCGATCAATCTGTGCCTCAGCCAGCCCATGAGTTAGGCCCATTCGGCTTTTCAAACCAAGGGCAGATCTACTAATGTGGTCTAGCTAAGGCAAGGGCAAATTTACTAATCTGGTCGGCCATGTTTTCAAGCGCAAGCGCCGATCAATCTGTGCCTCAGCCAGCCCACAAGTTAGGCCCATTCGGCTTCTCAAACCAAAGGCAGATCTACTAATCTGGTCTGGCTAAGGCAATGGCAGATTTACTAATAAGCTCGCGCCCTGGCTAAGGCAAGGGTACTGGTTGGCGATTTACTAGCGGCGTGCCTCGGCGACCCTGAGTTAAGTTAGGCCCATTCGGTTTCTCAAACCATGGGCAGATCTACTAATCTGGTCTGGGTAAGGCAAGGGCAGATTTACTAATATGGTCGGCTATGTTTTCAAGCGCAAGTGCCAACCAATCTGTGCCTCAGCTAGCCCACGAGTTAGACCCATTGGGCTTCTCAAACCAAGGGCAGATCTACTAATCTGGTCTGGCTAAGGGCAAATTTACTAATCTGGTCGGCCATGTTTTCAAGCGCAAGCGCCGACCAATCTGTGCCTCAGCCAGCCCACGAGTTAGGCCCATTCGGCTTCGCAAGCTTGTGCCCTGGCTAAGACAAGGGCAGATTTACTAATCTGGTCGGCCAAATACCTAAGCTAAGCAGCCGATCTAACCATAACCGAAAGCAATATCATTCATCAACAACATTTTTCATCAACAACATTTTCCTTAGCAAGTTGAGCATAACTCATGAAATTTTATATACGCAAATTACTAAACAAAAAGCTACAAGCCCGCATGAAAATGCCTAGCAAAAACTGTAAAAACAACTATGACTGTAGCAACACATGAAAAATACCAAATTAAAAACTGTAAAAATACATTCGACATCCTAAAAACTATGTCAGTCGCCCAGATCAGCCATCGGAATCAGACTCCAATGGCTTAACATCCACTTGCTCATATGGTATTGGCATAATCAATAAAGCTTTAGCAGCAGCAAGGGCTTTGTTTCAGCCATGTTTGAATCCCTGATTTTCAAACTTGGAGACTTGGTCCAAATACTCGGCGAGACTAGCATTTTTCCTGGCCTCGAATATTTTGGAAGATTCCGAGTCGGCTGTTTCCTTCGCCGCCTTCATTTCAGCCACCTCAGCCTCTAGTTTGGAGACCGCCTTCTGGGCCAATTTGAGCGCAACTTCGCTCGCGTCCGCCTTCTTCTCGGCATCCGATCTCAATTGATCCGCGCTACGAGCCCTCTCCATCTCGGCCTCGGCCCTTGAGGCTTCCTTGTTCGCCCTCAAAGCTTCGACCTCGGCCCTTCTCCTCTGGCCTTCAACCTCCTTTCGTAAACGACCAATCTGTTTGACGGCGTCTCGATGGCGATGGCCCATATCGGCTATCCTTCCGAAGGTCTACAAAACAAGAATTTAAAACCATAACTTCAACAGTATTTGGATGAAGTGAAGCAAAGTCCGAATATGTACCAAAAGTGCCGATTGTGCGGCTAGTGCTGTCGCATTCAGATCTGGTTCCACCCGGAAAGCCTCCTTGTCAGACGGAAACGACACGGACGTAGCCAAGCTAAATGGGACTTCTGGATCTTTAAGCGCCGAAGCATCAGAAGAAACCGGCATGTTTTTTATCATCGGCTGAATGACAAAAGGAACGATCACATTCGATCCCTCTAATCGAGGACGTTTGCTGCCTCGTTCTTCTGAGCCTCAAACTTCGTATGCTCTGCCTCTTCAACTTCTTGGCCGGCCTGGACGATCAAAGTAGATTCAGCATTCCGATTCTTTGCTGTCTCCACCTCAATAACGCGCAAGGACTCTGATTCGCTAATAGGCAAGGAGAGTTGAGCTTCGGTGGCGGGTGGTACTTCAGACGGAAGGGCCTTCATTCTTCAACCTTTCCGCATTCGCCTTCTTGGCAAGTTTTGTCAGGCTTAACCCGGCCATGTCTTCAGGGCCTGCGGCGGGAAGATCCTCTAAGCCGTGAAAAACACCGTCAAGAGAAGGATCACCTCGGCCCGAAGTGGATGGAGGATCGGGCGAATTCAATACCTCGTCAGACTCGGTTTCGGATTGATCTGATTCGGTAACATTAGCTACATCCCACTCCGAATCAGATCCTTCAAAACCAACCTGCCTCAAGTTTTTGAAGTTGGACAAAATAAGAGCGATAAGAGAATCTTCACCCTCCGGAACCGGGATATTTTCCGCCGCCGAGAAAGTCGTATATGTCGGCTCGTAACGAAGCAAAATGTGGGCAGCCCTCTCTTGTTGCTAAAGACTTCGACGGCCGAAATACTTGAGCGCGACTTTGATATCTGAAAGAACGGCGTCGTCAGTTGAAGACATGACTTTCTTCAAGTCGTTCCCTGCACAAGCCAAGCCGTAACATTTCAAAGAAGAGGCTTTACAACAAAAATGAACAAAGAATAAAAGCGAAAAGGCAATCGGCCACCTGGCTTGCCCTTCCGTCTAGGAATAGGGTCGACGTGATCCTCTCCTTCGCCAAATTCCCAATTACCCTGGACAACGACCGTAACATCATCAACTCGTTTTCCAGAACTGGAAAGCATAGTAATTAGCTGATGGTCGATATCCTTGGCCCTAAGGAAGAAACGCCCGTGCCGACCAGAAGACTTGGCCAAGGCATAGCAATGCCGGATGGCTGGAATGCCGAGGTTAATTCCAAGGCGACGGTTGAGCGCTATAATCCCCATTATAATTCTAAAGAAATTCACATTGGGTTGGGAAGGGATTAAACCCCAATGGCAAAGCACAACCCTAAGAAACAGGTGAAGGGGAAAACGGACTCCACCCTCTGCGATTGACAAAAAAGGAAAGACAATCGTGTTTTTGTCCTCCCTCTCCATATCAAGAGTGCCTTCTGCCACAAGCGACAGACAGACATCATCAGGAATGAAGAAATGGCGTTTAAAGCCAGCGATTCAATCTGACGAGAGAAGGTCTTTTAAATGTTTCGCCATACCCTACAGTTTATAAGAATATGCTAAGAAAGGAATAAACCAGAAAGAGTCTTCGAAGCAAGGAATGAGAGAACTTACAAAGGACGAAGAGGATATCGGAGAAGAGAGTTGCAGGAAAGATTCAAAAGGTAATCCAGCGACGAGCGTCATAAAATACATACTTGAAAGGATGTCAAAATTTTAAATCGCAATAAATAGACACGTACGAGGGGGCGGGAAGTCTACACGACAACCGAAAAGGGTGCGTTTAGATATCCGCATGAGGATGAGGCCAACCGCCGAATTTCGGCTCTGACTTTTCGAAATTCAGAACCAAGCACTCCAGCCAACTGTCGTTGGTAAAGTGCTTGGGGGGCAATTGTAGGAGCCGAATAAGTAAAAGAGTCGGAAGGTGCGTACCCCAGAAATCGAATATTATTCGGCTTCATATTGTGTGACTAGGATGCCGAATAAGTTAGTAAGGCCGAATAGCCAGAGGTTAGTAGCTCCGAATAAATAAAAGGGAAATGGGATAAAAATAGACTCAGGCCCCGAGGCCCAGAAAACAAGTATAAATACAAGAACCAAAGATTTAGAAAGGTATGTAAGAATCACTTCACTTAACTTAGAAAACAAGCTATCTTGAGTGTCTGAACTGACTTGCCCGTTGGAGTGCTAATACCGGCACCCCCGATCGGAGTGTTTGTATCTTTTCAGGTGACTAGCTGAGGATCACTAGCGTCTCTCAAGATCTAAAGAGTATTTACAAACCACTTCTCCACAATTTTGAAAGATTAAAAAAATGATAAATTTGATATAATGTATTTTCTATGTCAATATAAATTAGAAGAAATGTTTGATAAAGTAGTCTATAGTAAAAAAAAATTTAGATGCCTATACATAATATACATACATACATATATCTATACTGGCGGTAATATTTTATCTTGCGGTATACATGAAATTTATAAGTTAACTTTTATATTTATAACTTTTTAAATTATTAGTTTTAAAAAATTAAAATATATAAATATATTTAGTGCAATTTTGATAATTTGTATTAAAAAAAAGTTAAACCTAATTAAATGAGATTAACTAAGTTATGACATACCTCTTCTTGTTATGAAAATATACAAATTTAAAAGTTATAATTAAAACAAATATATAATTTTATTATTAAATATGAAGTGAAGTGATATTTAACAATAATTAATATGATATTTCTATTATTAATCCAATAATTTAAGTATTACATTTCTTTTGATTTCAGTTTCATAACTAAAAATACAATATGAATATAATATACACACACGGATTTCTAGCATTTATGAATAAGAAGGTTTCAAAATAATTTCAAACTTTCATTATTTTCTTTTAATTTTTTTTATCTAATTTAATTTTAAATTTGAATAAAAAATTTAATTTGATATGAATTACTATAACTTTTTCATTAAATTTTTTATCAAATTTTAAAAGAATTTTCATTCTTGTCCCAATTTTTTTTCTTTTGACCAATTTTGATGGAAAAACAATAATTTTTGATGTTTTATCTTTTTAAATTTTTATCAAATTATAATTTGATAAAAAAATATATTAAGGGTTGAAAATTCTTTTAATTGAAATTATAGTAAAATAACATCTTGAAATAGTCAAAGTTTGAATATGTAGTTTGTGAAATGTACAATTTAATTAATTCTCTTCTCATATTTTTTAAAAAAATTGACACTTATGACTACATCATTATAAGTTGGATTATGGAAAAAAAAATTTAGGGTGTCAAACATTTTCCATTTGTAAATATCTTACATATTAAAAAATCAAAAAAAAAATTATAGCCTCTTGATATGTATTTATCAGTTTTGTTTTTTGGACATAAACAATTGATGTTTCAATTTAAAAAATTAAAAAGTTAAAAAAAAATAGATTTGGTTTTTTAGAGATAAAAGTAACCATCTAACTCTTCTATGTACTATTAAGATAGACTATTTTAATCACATAAAAAAATAGAAAATATATTTAGAGATTATCCCTATATATTATGCTATTATATACAACCATAGTTGTAACAAATTAACTATAATATATATGAAAAGTTATATTAAGCTTTCATTTTCAATTAATTGAATTATAATTAACAAACTAACAAATAGCTGTAATGGTCTAATGAGATAGCAAAAAGATAAAAATAAAAAACACAATAATATTTAAAAATTTTAAATTTACCTAGTTATACAAAAATCTAATATTATAGCAAAATCTTGAATTCTTAATAAATTTTAACATTTTTTATAAAATAAAATGACAATAAATAATAAAAAATAAAAAATTTGATACTTATTTTTTTTTACTTTAATTTTATAGTCTTCACTGAAGAAAACAAAATCTGATCAAAATTTTGGGTATGGAACGAATATAGATATTTCGATTACAACCATAATCACTAATAATTATTCTCTACCATGCAAACTTCTAAACAAACACATAAACCTCACTAAACCAAACCCAAAACCAAACCAATAATAGAGAAAGAAAATCACACAGGGAAAAAATTAAATTAAAAAATAAATAAATTTATAGAGTGGGAGAATGCTACCTCCAACAACTTAAACCTCACCTAACCCAATCCATTAGCTCCTTTACCAATGCCCGTGAAGTTTAGGAGCCGGGATGACTAATCAGATTACTCTTTAAATAAGACTTGAAAATCGATTAATTTGTCTAATTAAGTGATTTAAATTTTGATATATGTACATCAAAAAAATAGATAATTATTTTACTAAATCATAATTCAAATTTAGATATTGTCATTTTTTTTTTTAGATTCATATCTAAATTCTTATCTTTTTTTTATTTTTGTGTGGTTTTTATTTTTTAAATTTATTTAAGATGGAGTTGTGGGGTTCTATTTTTTTTTTAAAATTTAATTTATCTATGGTTTCTATTTGTTTTTAATTATTATTATTTATGTAAGTTATGATGTGAGTTAGATATGCGATAAACATGTGAGTTTTATTGATTTAAAGTATAATGGTGTGAGATATTTTCAAATTAGATTAGTTTAGATAAACTTTAAATATTTTTAAAATTTAAAATTAGATATTGAGATAGAAAAGAAAGATTTAAACTGAATAAATAAAATCAAATTTATTAATTTTATCTGTTTGTATATCTAATTTTTTTTTTGATTATGTTATAATATAATATATAAAATATAGATAAATATCTACAACTTTCATGAGAAATATTACCTAATTTTTTAATTATTATTTTTTTTAAAAAATCGGTAAGAGAGATTAGGATAGAGAGATTATGAAATATTTTGGCTATTAAATAAATAAATCAGTCAATAATTTTTTAATCTATTTTATAAATTAAAAAATCAATAATTTTAGAAAATTGATTAATTTGTCCCATTATCTCTCGTTTCTATTTGTTTTTAATTATTATTTTAGGTAAGTTATGATGTAAGTTAGATATGTGATAGACATGTGAGTTTTATTGATTTAAACTATAATGGTGAGAGATATTTCAAATTAGATTTGTTTAGATAAACTTTAAAAAAATTTGAAATTTAAAATTGGATATTGAGATGCAAAAGAAAGATTTTAACTAAATAAATAAAATCAAATTTATTAATTTTATTAATTTGTATATCTGATTTTTAGTTTTTTTTTTTTTGTTATGTTATTAATATAATATATAAGATATAGATAGATATCTACAACTTTCATAAAAATATTATCTGATTTTTTTTTTAAAAAGAGAAGGAAGCAAGTTTTAATGTTTTTTTTTTTTTTTAGAAATCGGTGAGAGAGATTAGGATGAGAGATTATGAAATATTTTTGTTATTAAATAAATAAATAAATCAGGCAATAGTTTTTTTTAATCTACTTTATAAATTAAAAAATTAATAATTTTAGAAAATTGATTAATTTATCACATTAAGTGATTTGAAATTTTGATAGATATACATCAAAAAAATGGACAATTATCAAAAAATTAGAAAATTAGGATTAAGATATTGGAGCTCCCACAAAACTTGTAGATTAGAAACCCTATTTTCCTTATATAATATATAGATAGATACAGATAGATAGATATAGATATTTATATTTGTTTTAGATTTTTTTTAATATACAAATTGTTTTTTTTACATTTTTTATAAAAATAATTTAGAAATCCCATCACTAACCATAGTGTATGGAAGAAGTTGAAAAGGATGCTGTAATAACTATGAGAGAAGTCAAAAAGTTTTATGAGTTGGGAGAAGTCAATAAATACTAAGGTTATTTATTTATTTTTAAATCAAAAAATTAGAAAATTAGGATTGGGATATTAAAACTCCCACAAAACTTGTGGGTTAGAAACTCCTTTTTCCTTATATAATAGATAGATAGATAGATAGATAGATAGATAGATATAGATTTATATTTGTTTTAGATTTTTTTTAATATACAAATTATTTTTTACATTTTTTTATAAAAATAATTTAGCAATCTCATCACTAATTATAATGTATGGGAGAAGTTGAAAAGAGTGCTGTAATAACTATGGGGGAAGTCAAAAAGTTTTATGGGTTGGGAGAAGTCAATAAATACTAAGGTTATTTATTTATTTTTAAATCAAAAAATTAAAAAATTAGGATTAAGATATTAAAACTCCTACAAAGTTTGTGGATTAGAAACCCCATTTTCCTTATATAATACTAGCATATCATCCGTGCTATGCACGGATTGTGTTTACAATTATCTATATATGTGAATTGCGATTTTTAAATGCCTTCTCTTTTTTTTTTTTTAAATATCTTCTTTTTTTCCTTTTTTATATTATATTAAAGTTTAATATTTTGATAATAATCATATGTTTTAGACTTTTCAAGGAATTAAATGTCTTTTTTTTATTATATTATATTAAAGTTAATATTTTGATGATAATCATATGTGTTAGACTTTTCAGGAAAATTTTTTTATGCTTGTTCTTAATGCATTAAAGTGTTATTATAAGGTATAATAATTATATGTGTTGGGACTTTTCAAGGAATTCATATGTGTTGGATTTTCAAAGAATTTTTTTTTTATACTTGTTCTTAATGTATTAACTAGCCTATCACCCGTGCTATGCACGGGATAATTATAGATATTTATATTTGTTTAATTTTTTTTAATATATAAATTATGTTTTTAAAGATTTTTTATAAAAATAATTTAACAATCTTATCACTAACCATAGTATACAGGAGAAATTAAAAAGGCTACTGTAGTAACTATGCATGAGCTGTATCTATAATTATTTGTATGAGGGGATTTTAAATGCTAATCAGGGATTTTAACCAAATTAATAAATGCATGCATATGGATTGGAAAAAGTTAATAAATGTTGATCAGGAAATTTTGACCAAATCAATAAATACTAAAGTTTTTTTTTTTAAATCAAAAATTTAGAAAATTAAGATTGAGATATTGGAGCTCGCTTAGAGTTTAGAAACCTCCTTTTCCTTAATATATTTACAATTATCAATATATGTGAATTGCGATTTTTACATGTCTTTTTTTTTAAAAAAAAATTTTAAATGTCTTCTTTTTTTCATTTTTTATATTATATTAAAGTTTAATATTTTGATAATAATCATATGTGTTGGACTTTTCAAGAAATTAAATGTCTTCTTTTTTTATTATATTATATTAAAGTTTAATATTTTGATAATAATCATATGTGTTGGACTTTTCAAGAAATTTTTTTTATGCTTGTTCTTAATACATTAAAGTGTTATTATGAGGGATAATAATCATATGTGTTGGGACTTTTCAAGGAATTCGTATGTGTTGGATTTCAAAAACAAAAAATTTATGCTTGTTCTTAATGCATTGAAGTATTATTATGAGAGTAAGACTTGGGGATTGGGAGAAGTTAATAAATGCTAAGGTTGTTTTTTTTTTAAAATCAAAAAATCAAGAAATTTAGATTAGAAGATTGGAGCTCCCACAAGGCTTGGGGTTTTCTTACTATATTTACAATTATCAATATATGTGAATTGTGATTTTTACATGTCTTTTTTTTTAAAAATTTTTAAATGTCTTCTTTTTTTCATTTTTTATATTATATTAAAGTTTAATATTTTGATAATAATCAAATGTGTTGGACTTTTCAAGGAATTAAATGTCTTCTTTTTTTATTATATTATATTAAAGTTTAATATTTTGATAATAATCATATGTGTTGAACTTTTCAAGAAATTTTTTTTATACTTGTTCTTAATGCATTAAAGTGTTATTATGAGGGATAATAATCATATGTGCTGGAACTTTTCAAGGAATTCATATGTGTTGGATTTCAAAGAATTTTTTTTATGCTTGTTCTTAATACATTAAAGTGTTATTATGAGGCTAAGACTTGAGGGTTGAGAGAAGTTAATAAATGCTAAGGTTTTTTTTTTTTTTTTAAATCAAAAAACCATGAAATTTAGATTGGAAGATTGGAGCTCCCACAAGGCTTGAGGTTAAAAACCTTCTTTTGCTTAACATATAGTACTAGCCTATCACCCGTGTTATGCACGGGGTAATTATAGATATTTATATTTGTTTTAGATTTTTAGTAATATATAAATTATGTTTTTTAAGATTTTTTTCTTATTATTAACCATAGTGTATGGGGGAAACTTGAAAAGGGTATTGTAGTAACTATACACGGATTGTATCTATAATTATTTATATGAGGGGATTTTAAATGCTGATCAGGAGATTTTGACCAAATCAATAATTGCAGGCATGTGGAAAGATTGCAGGCATGTGGAAAGATATGTGGATTGAAAAAAGTTAATAAATGCTGATCAGGGGATTTTGACCAAATCAATAAATGTTGATTTTTTTTTAAAATAAAAAATTTTAAAAATTCAGATTGGGATGTTGAAGCTTCCATAGGCCTTGGGGGTTAAAAACCCCCTTTTGCTTAATATATAGTATAGATATAGATAGATAGATAGATATATCTTTTTATTTTTATTTTTGTGTGGTTTCTATTCAGGTATTTTTTTTTTCAATTTATTTAAGATAGAGTTGTGGGTATCTTTTTTTTTTTTTTTTTAAATTTAATTTATCTGTAGTTTCCATTTGTTTTTAATTATTATTATTTAGATAAGTTATGATGTGAGTTAGATATGTGATAGACATGTGAGTTTTATTGATTTAAAGTTTATTTAGATAAACTTTAAAGATTTTTTTTTAGTTTTTTAGTTTTTTTTTGTTATGTTATAATATAATATATAAAATATAGGTAGATATCTACAACTTTAATAGAAAATATTATCTGATTTTTTGGTGAAGAGAAAATGAATGCAAGTTTTAATATTTTTTTTTGAAAATTTGTGATTGAGATTAGGAGGGAGAGATTATGAAATATTTTTATTATTAAATAAATAAGTCAGTCAATAGTTTTTTTTAATCTATTTTGTAAATTAAAAATCAATAATTTTGAAAAATTGATTAATTTGTCCTATTAAGTGATTTAAAATTTTGATAGATATACATAAAAAAAAATACATAATTATATTGTTAAATCACAATTCAAATTTAGATGTTATATCTTTTTGAGATCTATAGCTAAATTCTTATCTTTTTTTTAAAAATTTTTTGTGTGTAACCATAGTGTATGGGAGAAATTGAAAAGGATGTTGCAATAATTATGAGAGAAATCAAAAAATGCTGAGGTTGGGTTGGGAAAAGTCAATAAATGCTGAGTTTTTTTTTTTATTTAAATCAAAAAATTAGAAAATTAGGATTAGGAAATTGGAGCTCCTATCTGATTTTTTTGGGAAGGGAAAATGAGTGCAAGTTTTAATATTTTTTTTTTTGGAAATTTGTGAGAGAGATTAGGAGAGAAAGATTATGAAATATTTTTGTTATTAAATAAATAAATCAGTCAATAATTTTTTTTAATCAATTTTGTAAATTAAAAATCAATAATTTTGGAAAATTGATCAATCTGTCCCATTAAGTGATTTAAAATTTTGATAGATATACATAAAAAAAATACATAATTATATTATTAAATCATAATTCAAATTTAGATGTTATATCTTTTTGAGATCTATAGTTAAATTCTTATCTTATTTTTATTTTTATTTTTGTGTGTGACCATAGTTTATGGGAGAAATTGAAAAAGGTGTTGCAATAATTATGAGAGAAGTCAAAAAGGATTGTGGGTTGGGAAAAGTCAATAAATGTTGAGATTTATTTTTGTGTGTAACCATAGTTTATGTGAGAAATTGAAAAAGGTGTTGCAATAATTATGAGAGAAGTCAAAAGGGATTGTGGGTTGGGAAAAGTCAATAAATGCTGAGATTGGGTTGGGAGAAGTCAATAAATGTTGAGTTTTTTTTTTTTTTTTTAAATCAAAAAATTAGAAAATTAGGATTAGGAGATTGGAGCTTCCACAGGCCTTAGGGTTAAAAACCCCCTTTTGCTTAATATATAGTATAGATAGATATTAAAGTTTAATATTTTGAAAACAATCATATGTTTTGGACTTTTCAAGAATTTTTTTTTTATACTTGTTCTTAATGCATTAAAGTGTTATTATGAGTAATAATAATCATATGTGTTGGAACTTTTCAAGGAATTCATATGTGTTGGATTTCAAATAATTTTTTTATGTTTGTTCTTAATACATTAAAGTGTTATTGATGGTAAGACTTGGGAGTTGGAAAAAGTTAATAAATGCGAAAAAAAAAATTTTAAATAAAAAAATCAGGAAATTATGCACAGATTGTGTTTACAATTATCTATATATGTGAATTACGATTTTTAAATGTCTTTTTCTTTCTTTTTTAAGGGTCCTGTTATTGCACACCATATGCAACCAACATAAAAAATGTAAGTGGAAGGTATAAACATAAAACAGGACAGCAACACAAAAGGTGTAAGTGGAAGGTGTAAGTTGCACACTTAAGAAAAGTCCCTTTTTTAAACGTCTTCTTTTTTTTTTTTTTTTTTGGTCCTGTTATGGTGTGCAACCCTTAAAGTTGCACACCATATGCAACCAATACAAAGAGTCTAAGTGTAAGGTGTAAACATAAAACAGAAGACAAACAGAAAGGCGTAAATGGGTTGCATACCATGTGCCTTGCACACTTAAGAAAAGTCCTTTTTTCTTTGTTATATTATATTAAAGTTTAATATTTTGTTAATAATCATATGTGTTAGACTTTTCAAAGAATTAAATGTCTTTTTTTATTTATTATATTATATTAAAATTTAATATTTTGATAATAATCATATATGTTGGACTTTTCAAGAATTTTTTTTATACTTATTCTTAATGCATTAAAGTATTATTATGAGAGATAATAATCATATGTGTTGGGACTTTTCAAGAAATTCATGTGTTGGATTTTTGAGAATTTTTTTTATGCTTGTTCTTAATGCATTAAAGTGTTATTATAAGGGTAAGCCTAGAGGGTTGGGAGAGGTTCATAAATGTTAAGGTTTTTCTTTTTTTTTTAAATCAAAAAATCAAAAAATTTAGATTGGGAGATTGGAGCTCCCACAAGACTTGGGGTTAAAAACTCCCTTTTGCTTAATAAATAGTATAGATAGATAGGAGTGTTATTATGAGGGTAAGACTTGGGGGTTGGGAGAAGTTACTAAATGCTAAGTTTTTTTTTTTGAATTGTGATTTTTAAATGTTTTTTTTTTAAAATGTCTTCTTTTTTTTCTTTTTTATATTATATTAAAAATTAATATTTTGATAATAATCATATGTGTTAAACTTTTCAAGGAATTAAATGTCTTTTTTTATTATATTATATTAAAGTTTAATATTTTGATAATAATCATATGTGTTAGACTTTTCAAGAATTTTTTTTTTATGCTTGTTCTTAATGTATTAAAGTGTTATTATGAGGGATAATAATCATATACTTTGGGACTTTTCAAGGAATTCATGTGTTGGATTTCAAAATTTTTTTTTTTTTATGCTTGTTCAAATGTTATTATGAGGGTAAGTCTTGGGGATTGGGAGAAGTTAATAAATGCTAAGATTTTTTTTTTTTAAAATCAAAAAATCAAGAAATTTAGATTGGGAGATTGGAGCTCCCACAAGGCTTGGGGTTAAAAATCCCATTTTGCTTAATATATAGTATAGATAGATAGATATAGATATAGATATAGATAGATAAGAAATATATAATAACAAAAAAAAAAAAAAAATTTGTAGGATCAGAATCACCTGTTTGTTTTCAGTTTTCAAAAATAGTTTTCTAAATTTTCAATAAATATTTTTATATTTTTATTTTTAGATTCACTTAATTTTAATATATTAAATTAAAAAGTAAAAAAATTGTACAAGAATCTTTAAAAAATTCATTGAATACAACAAAACACAAAAAATGTACTTCTTCCGTCTCAAAATAATAGTCCTTTTTGAGAAATGTAACTTTTTTTTATAGTATAATTATTACATTTTAAAAATATTAATTTTCTAAAATTATCCTTTGATAGTACATTTTTTTTTTGAAATATCAATATTCATAGTTGTACTTTTTGTGTTATTAATGAATTTAAAAGAAGGGTAAAATGGTAAATTCATATTATTTTATTTCTTGATTTTTGAAAATGGACTAGTATTTTGGGACAATGAAAAATGAAATAATGAACTAATATTTTGGAATGGATTGAGTATTGAATTTTCATTCTTTTTTATATTTTTCGTATTTAATGAATTTTTTTTAAAAAAATTATATAAATATTATATTTTTTAAACCTATTTTAAATTGGGAAAACTAGTCTAAGGTTTTTCTCCCATTTTTAATAATGAAAGAGATCCACAATATTATTTTTTGATGTCTAAGGTCCCTAAACCCATGCCCATATATCAGATTAGAGAAATTTGATTCTCTCTCTCTCTCTTTTTCCGATCTTCATTCTATCCAAACCAAACCCTCTCTCTTTGTGCACATTTCGATCTTCACCTCCGCTTCTGTCTCTACCATGCCGTCGCCGGAGTGTTGCGATCTAAGCTGAACCACCGCGATCTGAGTTGCGAGGGTGTAACGCCCTCAAAATAATAAACCTATAATACATAATATTAACATGCAGAATTATAAGAAAATAAAGTATCTCATTCCATTCATCAGAGTACTATGAAATAAAAACATCATAATAAATGCCCTATGGGCTTACATCTTGCCAAGCCAACACTTGGACACAATTTAATGAGTTCTAACTCAAAACAAATAAAGCCCTAGGCTTGAAAGTTTACAAGTTGTTCAAATAAAACAAATAAAATAAAGCAAGTCTTCGAGTCTAAATCCTCACAAGCTAAGTCCTTGGAGGTAGTGAACCACCTGAACCTGAAAATGAAGTTCCCATATAGGGTGAGCCACAACCCAGTAGAAAAATACTAAACCAAGCATAAGAATTAACTAAAGCATTAGCATTCGATACATGGTTAACACAAGATAATCAATCTCCAATTTCATGACACGAATGTCTACATTGTCTATGACATATTGTCTATGACACCTTTCACTTTCCAATATTTATTCAACTTTCCAATTATATCATTATGGCTCAGAACCTGGCCAACTATAATAGTGATCCAGATGTCACAAAAAATAAATGAGACTAAAGCTCAAACCACAACACTTCCATACTTCCAACTGATACACACTATAATGATGTATCATATCAACAACAAATAGCAATATTGCTATTATCAATAAGCACACATATGAGTGATGCTACTGGAGTCCATCCCCTATCTCCTCCCAACAAATCCGGTTTAGAGGTACATCCCCTATCTTCCCCTAAACCGTGGAGTTCATCCCCTATCTCCTCCAAACAACATGCATATGCAATGAAACACATAATTGCCATATACAACACATAATCAATACAAGTAATGTTCTGTATTAATTCAACAGTCAACATAAGTGACTTAATTCCAGTTATACCTAAGACACATGCAAGGTCTACAACAATCACGACTATCCTCCACCGATAGCCCAAAACAGTTATTTCTAAACAAGAATTAAATACAATAATGAATGTAAAATCAACATTCTCATAGGTAAGTATTTAAACTACCCAACTATATCATTAATCTCATAATTTCCCCAACTTCATGAATTAAACCCAATTCCACATTTTTCCCTTAGATTAATTATACAAATTAATTTAAGCCAAAACCCTAAGGTTTCTCCCAAAATTTCTAAACTACCCCCACATACCAAAATACCAACACTTAGGATTAAAGCGTATAAATGGAGTAGGAAATCCCTACCTCGAAGTAAGAACCCAAAAAGAAGAAGATGAAGATGATGCCCAAATTCCAAAGTGCTCCAAATCCAAAACTGTTCAGATTAAATGAAAGCCCTCGATTCACTCTACCTTTTAAATGAAGAAACTAGGGTAGAAACACACTTTAGATAGATCAATCCTAAGAGAGAAGATGAGTTGGGAGAGAGAAAACTCGTAACCTAGGGTTTTAAAAACTAAAAGGGGCTGAAAAACTGTTTTAAAACACGCTGTTGCGTATTTAAATTTGACAGGCCCGCTCGAGCGTACAACACACCGCTCGAGCGTAAAGAACAAAAACAAGGTCCGCTCGAGCGCAATGATAACCGCTCGAGCGTAGATTCTTCCATTCTAGAACCCACGCGAAGAACACACTACCCGCTCGAGCGTCAACAATACCGCTCGAGCTCAACCCGCTCGAGCGTATAAAAACCCGCTCGAGCGTAGAACTCTCACATGCAGAAGTTGTGCAGGGACCAAAAATGCTGGAAGAGTGTAAACCTCGCTCGAGCTCAGGAATGTCCGCTCGAGCGGAGAGGCTAAAAACTGGGCAATCAACATCTAGACTAAGGCTCAACCCAACTGTTCGAAACACGCCCAACACATCCTAAAACTCGACCAAATAGAATTAAAGGATGTCAACAACCATTACACAAAGATAGAATCTACGGAGCCTAAGTCCGGATACAACATCGAATGGGAAAAGACCGGGGTCGCTATAACCTCCCCCCCTTAAAAGAATTTCGTCCCCGAAATTAAACATGAGTTTGTAAAACAAGTTTTTCTCAATTCCCATTGATATTATAAAACAATAAACAACAACTTGACCCAATACTGGTCACTTCATCTCTTATCAAGAGGCATCTCAGAATATGTATAAATCAACATATATTCAACTTGCATCAATATTATGCATTATTCCTTCCAATGTTAACAATTTCCATATCATTATTCAAGTTCATGATACAAACAACACATTCAATATATAAATGTTATACTCCACTTCCATAAAAAGGCAAGTGCAAATGTTAACATCAAATCCAAAACATTCTCAATGTTTTCTAAGTTAAGACATATATATAAAGCTCTTAAGTTGAACAATATTATATAATCTAAATACAAGATTACAACTCAATAAACATATCCGGATATTTCTCATGGACTTCCAACTCACGTTTCCAAGTGGCTTCCTCCACTCCGTGATGTTTCCACAAAACTTTCACCAAAGGGATGGTTTTGCCTCGCAAAACTTGATCCCGCCTATCCAAGACCCGAATTGGTCTCTCCTCATAAGAGACATCCTCATCAACTACTAAATCAGTCCAATCCAACACATGTGACGGATCTGGCTCATACTTCCGAAGCATACTCACATGAAACACATCATGAACTCCGGATAACTGCGGTGGCAAAGCTAAACGATAAGCAGCCTCGCCAATCCTCTCAAGGATCTCAAAAGGCCCAATAAACCGAGGGGACAACTTCACACTCTTCCCAAACCTCATTAAACCCCGCCTAGGTGATATCTTCAAAAAGACATGATCACCCACCTCAAATACCAAAGGTCTCCTCCTACGGTCGGCATAAGATTTCTGACGACTCTGTGCTGTAACAAGCCTCTTACGGATAAGCTCAACTTTCTCCGTTGTTTCCCTCACCAACTCCGGACCCAACAGAGGTGCATCACCCATCTCGGCCCAACAAACGGGAGATCTACACGGCCGGCCATACAAGGCCTCAAACGGTGCCATACCAATACTAGACTGAAAACTGTTGTTGTAGGCAAACTCCACTAATGGCAAGTGTTTCTCCCACGACCCACCAAAGTCGAGAACACAACCCCGAAGCATATCCTCAAGGATCTGAATAGTACGCCGACCGGCCCATCACCGAGGATGATAAGTGTGCTAAAGGTCAACTTAGTGCCTAAAGCACTCTGCAAACTCGCCACAACTCGCAAAGAAACGAGGATCTCTATCTCGAGACGATCGTCATCGGGACCCCGTAACCTCACTATGTCCGGATATATAAATCGGCAAGATGATCTATCGAATCTCTAACACGATAGAATGAAGTGCGCCGACTTCACAACCGGTCTACAACCACCCAAATAGCATCACTACCCTCACCGAGTCCTCGGAAGACCCACAAAGAAAGTCCATAGTGACATGCTCCCACTTCCACTTCGGCAATAGGCAAGGGTTGCAACAAACCCACCGCCTCGATGCTCGGCCTTCACTTGTCGACATGTAAGGCATCTAGATCTAAAGTCGCCACATCTCTCTTCATACCCCGCCACCAAAATGGCGACCCAAATCTCGATACATCTTAGTACCTCCGGATGCACCGCAGGCGCGAATGATAAAACTCTCTGAGTACCTCCTCTCGCAAGACTCCCAAGACAAACAGACGGTCTCGGTATCTCACACTCAGGTCGGGATACACCGTCAAACCCTTCTCAACCTTCCCAATGGAAATCTTTTCTCGGAGAGATTCTACCTCAAGATCACCCCTCTGAGCCTCTAACACTCGAGTCACAAGTGTAGGTTGTGCAATAACAGAAAACAAGGCCGCAGCCTCTACGGATTTGCCCAGATGCAAATCAAACTCCCCAAGTGCACCCAATATCTCCCACTCTCGGATGGCTATACTAGCTACGTCACCAACAGATTTCCTGCTAAGGGCATCGGCCACAACATTGGCCTTTCCCGGATGATAGTGCAACTCAAAGTCATAATCCTCAATGAACTCCATCCACCGCCTCTGCCTCAGGTTCAAGTCTTTCTGTGTGAACAGATATTTCAGACTCTTATGATCGGAGAATACCTCAAATTTCTCACCATACAGATAATGCCTCCAAATCTTCAAGGCAAATATTACAGCTGCTAACTCTAAATCGTGCGTAGGGTAATTCTTCTCGTGAATTTTCAACTGACGTGAGCCATAGGCAACCACCTTCCCCTCTTGCATCAACACACAACCCAGACCCTCTCGTGAGGCATCACAATAGACTGCATAACCCAACCCTCTCTCCGGAATAATCAAGACCGGAGCGGTGGTCAATCTAACTTTCAACTCCTGAAACGAGTTTTCACAAGTTTCACTCCAAACAAATTTGACTCCCTTCCGAGTCAATCTAGTCAACGGTAAAGCTAACTTGGAGAAATCTTTCACAAATCGACGGTAATACCCTGCTAATCCCAGAAAACTGCGGATCTCAAACACACTCTTAGGCTGTGCCCAATCTTGCACGCCGCCTTGGATGTATCAATGACACCTCTTCCCGTAAAACTACATGGCCTAAGAACTTCACCTCTTCTAGCCGAACTCACACTTCCAACTTAGCATACAATTTTATGGGCTCTAAGTAACTCAAGCACCACTCTCAAGTGTTCCTCGTGCTCCTCCCTCAAGGTGAATAATCGTAATGTCGCCCACGAAGACGACCACAAACGATCCAAGAATTCTAAGATCCGATTCATCAAATCCATAAACATCGGTGCATTGGTGAGCCCAAACGGCATCACCGTAAACTCATAATGACCATACCGCTGCATTTTAATGCCGTCTTAGGAATATCCTCCTCCCTGACTCTCAACTGATGATAACCCGATCTCAAATCTATCTTAGAGAAACAACGGAAACCCTTCAACTGGTCAAACAAATCGTCAATACGAGGCATAGGATACTTATTCTTAACCATAGCCCGATTCAATTTCCTGTAATCAATACATAATCTCAAAGCACCACCTTTCTTCTTAGCAAAGAGGGCCGGTGCTCCCCACGGCGAAACACTAGGACGGATATAGCCCTTATCTAACAACTCCTGGAGTTGAACCTTCAACTCAACTAACTCTACCGGGGCAAAACTAAGGTGTCAGAGAATCGGCCGTGTCGCACTAAATCAATAGAGAACTCAATCTCTCGCCGAGGTGGCAAACTAACAAGATCCTCGGAAAAATATCCGAATACTCACAACCACCTCGGCAATACAACTGGGTCTCATCACCCTCACTAATCGAAGACTAGCAAGTAGACCACTAAGCTCACTCACCATGGATCATACTCCGTGGCAAAACACTACCAACCCGATCCCCGTAAAAACGAAAACACTCTGCTCACGGTACAACAAGTGACCTCCGACAAGAGTAATCAATAATCGCTTCGGTATGACGATAACTACCCATACCCAAAATAACATCGAAGCCGTGCATGAGCATAACCACAAAAGAAAGAGGAATTCTATGATCATCGACCTCTATATCACAACCCATAACACCTTGTTTCAAAATCAACTCACCCCCAAGAGGTGACACTACACAAATAGGAGATGCTAACTGAGCTAACTCCAACCCCAAAATGGATGCAAATGTAGCAGACACAAAAGAATGAGATGCACCCGTACCGATCAAAACACTAGCAACTGAATTGCAAAACAAGAAGGTACCTCTCACAACAGATGGAGCAAGACAGATCCTCACATGTAATAAAGATACACGCCTGCATTTACGACTCGATCAACCTCGCCACCCTTGAGCATAAGACTCATCAGATGACTAGGACGATGAATCTCTCGATTGGCTGCGAGGCTCGAATCGACCGAAAGGTGACTCGAGTCCGCCTCGAACCAGATACACCGGGGATGTGCCACCCATCAGGCAAAACCTCTTCATGTGTCCCGGTGACCGCGACCGATAACACGAGAGCTACCGACCTCTACTCGAAGTCCGCTCGAGATCGAGCCAAGAAGATCGCTTCTCAACTCCTCCCTCCGGGGACAACCGAGACTTGTGGCCCACCGCCACACTTGAAACAGTAATGTCTCCTCGACCGCCTTTCCTTAACTAGCACTCCAGATCGAAAAGTGGATCTAGAAAACTACTCGAGGTCGCGAGGAGTGAAACCTCTGCCTTCTCGCCTCACTCGCCATCCCGACCTCTTGGAGCCTTTCGCCTTTCCCTCTTCGCATCATAGTCTCGGTATGGGTTGCCGCATCAACCAAACGCCCAAAATCGAATCATAGACCCGACAACTTCAAAGATGAGGCCACGCCTCAACTTCTTCTCAAACTCAATGCAACGGCGTCTCGCCGCCACCAACTCAGTGCAAACTCGACAAACTAGTGAATGCAAATTTCAAACTCGCCATCGATAAACCGTTTCGCTCAAGATGGCAGAATCGATCTCAACTTCTCTGAACACCGGAGACAGTACTTCTCTGGCGTCAACAAAAGCCTCCTAAGTACCTCCAATACGACCCTTGGTGAACTTCCACCATTGACCAGATCCCTTTCAAATTAAAAAGATGCCAAGGTCACCTTCAAGATTCGCTCGATGCCTAGCATCTCAAACGCTGTTGTCCTGCTCGAGCCATTCATCCGCTTTTAAGCGGCTCGCTAGGATCACCTAAAATTCGTCCCGTGAGACCTAAGAATTCCCTCTTCGTAAAAGAAGGTCCTCAGATTCAAGAACAACAACTGGCCGATTCGCACCCTCGTAATGCCAACGATTCTCGAATGCCTCGCTATCTTTCGCTAAAGCGCCCATAGCTCATTTCATCGCTCGCCACATTGGCTCGACTAACACCTCATGCACCGAATTGAATTTCAGACTCTCGAATCTCCTCGCATAGGCACTCTTGCCTACCCGCCTACCACGCCATCGCCCTCGTCCTGACATCCTAATAAAGGAAATAAAGACGTTAGCACTCTAACTAATGTGCCAAAATTATAACACTCACGTCCTAATACATTGGACAACAATAAATCACACCACGTAAGCACATAATCACATAAGCACCTACGAATTTCATTCCTGGATAATGATAGTCTCGAGGCGCCACTAAAGTTTCGGTTGGAAACAACATTGATCAAGTGCCTTTCCAACAAGACTTTCAGAGACTCAAGGATCCAATCAACATCCAAGGAACTACATTCCATACCCACATAATCAAAAAAACATGTTATCATATAAGCATGTAATCATTACACTAAGTCTCTATCAAACGAGACGAACCCATTGTGATACTAATCACTTCCCACGTACCCAAGGTATTCGAACCCGGTGCGCTCTGATACCAAGTTGTAACGCTCTCAAAATAATAAACCTATAATACATAATATTAACATGCAGAATTATAAGAAAATAAAGTATCTCATTCCATTCATCAGAGTACTATGAAATAAAAACATCATAATAAATGCCCTATGGGCTTACATCTTGCCAAGCCAACACTTGGACACAATTTAATGAGTTCTAACTCAAAACAAATAAAGCCCTAGGCTTGAAAGTTTACAAGTTGTTCAAATAAAACAAATAAAATAAAACAAGTCTTCGAGTCCAAATCCTCACAAGCTAAGTCCTTGGAGGTAGTGAACCACCTGAACCTGAAAATGAAGTTCCCATATAGGGTGAGCCACAAAGAGAAAAATACTAAACCAAGCATAAGAATTAACTAAAGCATTAGCATTCGATACATGGTTAACACAAGATAATCAATCTCCAATTTCATGACACGAATGTCTACATTGTCTATGACATATTGTCTATGACACCTTTCACTTTCCAATATTTATTCAACTTTCCAATTATATCATTATGGCTCAGAACCTGGCCAACTATAATAGTGATTCAGATGTCACAAAAAATAAATGAGACTAAAGCTCAAACCACAACACTTCCATACTTCCAACTGATACACACTATAATGATGTATCATATCAACAACAAATAGCAATATTGCTATTATCAATAAGCACACATATGAGTGATGCTACTGGAGTCCATCCCCTATCTCCTCCCAACAAATCCGGTTTAGAGGTACATCCCCTATCTTCCCCTAAACCGTGGAGTTCATCCCCTATCTCCTCCAAACAACATGCATATGCAATGAAACACATAATTGCCATATACAACACATAATCAATACAAGTAATGTTCTCAGATAATTCAACAACAACATAAGTGACTTAATTCCAGTTATACCTAAGCCACATGCAAGGTCTACAACAATCACGACTATCCTCCACCGATAGCCCAAAACAGTTATTTCTAAACAAGAATTAAATACAACAATGAATGTAAAATCAACATTCTCATAGGTAAGTATTTAAACTACCCAACTATATCATTAATCTCATAATTTCTCCAACTTCATGAATTAAACCCAATTCCACATTTTTCCCTTAGATTAATTATACAAATTAATTTAAGCCAAAACCCTAAGGTTTCTCCCAAAATTTCTAAACTACCCCCACATACCAAAATACCAACACTTAGGATTAAAGCGTATAAATGGAGTAGGAAATCCATACCTCGAAGCAAGAACCCAAAAAGAAGAAGATGAAGATGATGCCCAAATTCCAAAGTGCTCCAAATCCAAAACTGTTCAGATTAAATGAAAGCCCTCGATTCACTCTACCTTTTAAATGAAGAAACTAGGGTAGAAACACACTCTAAATAGATCAATCCTAAGAGAGAAGATGAGTTGGGAGAGAGAAAACTCGTAACCTAGGGTTTTAAAAACTAAAAGGGGCTGAAAAACTATTTTAAAACATGTCACAGTATTTAAATTTGATGTGCCCGCCGAGCGCATAACACACCGCTCGAGCGTAAAGAACAAAAATAAGGTCCGCTCGAGCGCAATGATAACCGCTCGAGCGTAGATTCCCCCATTCCAGAACCCACGCGAAGAACACACTACCCGCTCCAGCGTGAATAATACCGCTGAATAACCCGCCGAGCGATAAAACCCGCTCGAGCGTAGAACTCTCACCTGCAGAAGTTGTGCAGGGACCAAAAATGCTGGAAGAGTGTAAACCCCGCCGAAGCCAGAATGTCCGCTCGAGCGGAGAGGCTAAAAACTGGGCAATCAACATCTAGACTAAGGCTCAACCCAACTGTTCGAAACACGCCCAACACATCCTAAAACTCGACCAAATAGAATTAAAGGATGTCAACAACCATTACACAAAGATAGAATCTACGGAGCCTAAGTCCGGATACAACATCGAATGGGAAAAGACCGGGGTCGCTATAGAGGGTTTGTGAATATTGCACGTTTTACTACTCTACCGATGAGTCAGTTCGAGGTGACTCCAAACTCCAGTCGTGGTGGACAAAGCTCCAGAATGAGGGCCATGGTGACAAGAAAGGCGAGTCATGGTGGCCAAAGATACAAACACGAGATGACGTCATCAAAACATGCACCATTGTTATATGGGTGGCTTCTACGCAATAGTTTTGTAAGCTTCCCTAGCTACATTAAGGACAATTATAATTTTTGGAGTTTCAAAAGGAAAAATAATCAAGTGTCTTCCATTAAATTCCATATGTCTTCAATGTAATAAATATGCTAGGAATGAGTTACACACAATTCACAACTCTTCCAAATTGTAAATGTTGCTTTTAATTCATGGATTTTCTTACCCTCAAAATACTTTTGTTATATTTTTTTCCAAATTCGAACAAATGATCGTATTTCATCAAAGAAAATGCTTGATTTTGATTCTGCACAAGCTTGTTTTGAAAATATGCACAGAGCTGGAGACATGGATTTAGCAAAGAAGATGTTTGATGAAACACTAATGAGAGAATGTCTAAGGTCTCTCAAATCAATCCAGAGAAATTTCAATCCAAACTAGAGAGTTTCTTTGGACCAAACCAGAGAAAATTCAATCCAAACCAGAGAATTTCTCTGGACCAACTCAGAGCAAATTTAGTTTAACCCAGAGAAAATTCAGTCTAAATTAGAAAATTTCTCTGGACCAATCCAATTTTCTCTGAAGTAGAGCACTAGTCCTCATTGTTGTCCAGAGAAATTTGGATTTTTCTGTCATGTGTTCAGAGAAATTTGAAATTTTCTCTATGATTTGTCTAGAGAAATTCTCTTAATCGAATTTTCTCTGGATCGATGTTGAGGGATTTTAGACATTATGAAAATATTGAGTGTCATTTATGTTATAAAATCTTAATATCATAGATCTTAAAATAAAAAAAAAAAATTCTCCATTTAAATTAGGTGTATCTAGAGAATAGAAAATTTAAATAAAATATTAAAAAAAATATACTTAATTTTTTGAAAAATAAACTCAACTTTTTGAAACTTAATAAATGCGTGTCGTTTGGTAATACTTACGTTTTCAGATTTCTGATTATATTTACAAAAATTTTAAAAACTCAAATAAAAACTTATTTGGTAAAATTTTTGATTTATAAATCAGTGGTAACAGTTTATAAATTTGGCAAAAAAATGAAAACACAAAAAATGTGTTTCCGTTTTGAGTTTTGAGTTTTTTTTTTTTTTTTACCACCCAACACTAGCCACCACCCGCCACCATTTTCTACCACCTTCTTTCGCCGCTACCACCCACCACCACTTACCACCCACCTGCCATCCACCCGCTACTACTATCCACTGCCCGCCACCACCACCCTCCACCTATTTGCCACCATTACTCACCACCCACTTGCCCCCACAATCCACCACCTGCCACCCATCCGCCACTACCACCCGCCACCTACTTGCCACCATTATTCACCACCTACCTGCCACCACAATCCACCACCTGCCACTACCAGCCACCTACCACCACCAACCATTTGCCACCCACCCGCCACCATCACTCGCCACCTACTTGCCACCATTACTTACCACCCACCTGCTACCACAATCCACCACCTGCCACCACCAGCCACCCACCACCACCAACCACCTACCACCCACCTGCCACCATTGCCACCCACCACCCACCACCCACCACCACTACCATCACCCACCACCCACCGCCACCCATCCGCCACCACCACCCACTACGACCCATCCGCCACCACCACCCACCACCACCACCACCACCACTACCATCACTCACTCGCTACCACCTACCACCCGCCACCGTCACCCACCAACCCACCACCACCACCACCACCCGTCACCACCCGCTATCTACCACCCACCTGCCACTACCATCCACCACCATCACCACCCACTCGCTACCACCCACCACCCGCCACTGTCACCCACTCACCCACCCACCATCACCACCCACCACCCACCCGCCACCATCCGCCATCTGCCACCCACCTGCCACCACCACCCACCACCACCACAACCACCCACTCGCTACCACCTACCACTCGCCACTGTCACCCACCCACTACTACCACCCACTATCTACCTGCCACCACCACCCACCACCACCAGCCATCCGCCACCCGCCACCACCATCTACTCGCTATCACCCACCACCCGCCACCATCACCCGCCCATCCACCACCACCACCTACCCGCTACCACCCACCACCACCAGCTACCCGTCACCTACCGTTATCACTTTCCACCACCTTCTTCTGCCGCCACTTGCCATTTGCTTATTCTTTTTTATATTTTTAAATTTTTTAAAATATTTTGTCAATTACCAAACACGTTTGTAGTTTATGTTTTTCTAAAAATAAACGAAAAATAATTTATAAAATTTTTATAAATATAAATTAAAAACATAAATATTACCAAATACATCCTATGCAATTATATACGATTTCATAATATTTTAAGAAATTATTAAATTTAAAATTTAGTTGTAATTCAAACCGTTTGACTCTAGGACCCGAATCAAAGATTATGATAAAGGAAAGGAGGGTGCATCAGCATTCGAAGGTGAGATTCGGGGTAGGCCAGAGTTGGGAGAGGGCCAACCGTAGGAAGATTTGTCATTAAAGGCAACAAAATGCGCAGGTGAGAATTGTGGGTCAAACGTTGGACGCGTTTAGCGGAGATTACTGAACAAAAATGCTTGAGGCCATTAATTAATGGTGATATTAATGATGTAGTAGTTATATTTTGTTTTTTTTTTATTATATATTTTTCATTTTATTAGTGGTGGTTTAGTGATACTAAATTAGTAGTGCCAATCACTACTGAATTATGAAAATAACTTATAATTTATTTTAATAGAAAAGTTTGTGTTAAATTATTTTATTTAATTTTTATTTATAATTTATTGGATAAAAATAATTTAATAAATTAAAAAAATTAATTTTTTAAAAAATTAAGTGAAGCGCACTTTTAATTTTAATTTTTAACTTAAAACAATCTCCATCAAAAATCCAAATAAAACTGACGATTAATTGGTTTTTCTACAAAAGAGGAAATCGTGTGTTGCAAAAACACATGGTACTTTTTGGTTGGTTCTGCATTCCGGCTTGGCTATACTATCCACCGCTTCGCTCGAGAGCTACGCTATCAAAACACGTGGGAACACACCCAGAAGACACCGGCTTCTTTTGTAAACCAATTATTTTAGTAATTTTTTAATTAAAATAAAAAATAAAAAATTAGTATATTTAGAATAATTTTAGAGATTTTTTTTTTAAGGTTCTTGATATTAAGATTTTATAATATAAAAGATATCTAATATTTTCATAATGTTTAAGGTCCCTCAATTTAATCGAGAGAAATTTCATCCAGATAATTTCTCTGGACTTCCCAGAGAAAATTCAATATAGAGAAATTTTGGATCAGAAAAATTCTCTCAAACCCAGAGAAATTCTTTGTTTCTCTCCAGAGAAATTTTCAGATTATGTAAAAAACTAATAGCTATGGTTTTTAACTCAAAAAAAGGGGCAAAACAACACCACCACTACCACCAGTACTGATATAAAGAGAAATGTCCACACTAGACAGATCATACACAAAATTATTGCTCTGAGTACAACCAAGAAACAAAATTCGATTCTTTTGAAATTTCTTTGAGTTTAAACTAGAGAAATCCAGAGAATTCCTCTGGACTTCACAGAGAAATTCTTACCATGGAAGAATTTCTTTGGACTCACTTCAAGAAATGTGCACACCAGACAGATCATACACAAAATTATTGAACTGAGTACAACCAAAAAACAAAATTCAATTCTTTTGAAATTTCTTTGAGTGGAGAATTTCTCTGGATCAGGGAAGAATTTCTCTAGACTCACTTCAACCTAAATTTTTTTTCTCAAAACTAGAGAAATTCCTTCTCTCCAAATCACTCAACCCAGAGAAATTCACAACTTAGAAATTTCATTTTCTGTCACCATTTGAATACGACTACTTAGCTTGCTTGATCTTCTCAAGCTGAACCTAAGTATCCTTAAATAGCTGCATCTTCTTAACCTCAAAATCTTTAGCGAATTGTATCATCTACTTCTCCAATTCAATCATTTGCCTCTGCTTCTTCAATTCCTCATAAAATATGAATCATCTACCACCAAAGACAGTCGTTTCTAAAGAAACACCACCGGCTGGACCACCAGCCCTGGCGACGGCTACTGGTACACCAAAGGCATCACCAACGGCAGAGAAGAAGCCTTTTTGGCAAGCATGGTTGTAGATCCGATCAAGTAATCAAGGTAGGAGGAAGAAGAACCAAAAGCTAGTGATCGATCCGTTAGATTCAGAAACCCTAAAACCTCTTTTCAAGCACACCTTGTTCTTGCGGATCGATTCAATCACCTCCGGAGACGCGTTCTTCATGTCGCCTCGGACTTGGTAGCGATCGAAGTACACCGACGCATACATTGCCTCCATAACCTGTTCGACGGCACTGGTGACCAGAGGTCCGATTCCGTTGCTGGAAATCAGAGTGATGGCTTTCGAAACGCCATCTCTGGGTCGGGACATGTACGTTACGGATCGTGATGGTGATCGAGTGCGGAGTTGTTTGAGGACTTTAATTCAATTTTTGATTGGATTTCTTGATAGAATCGGAGAGGTCTCAGAATGGAGAAGTTGAGAGAGAGAGAGAAATGAGTTTTGATTTGGTAGAGTTAAATTTCTCTGTGATATATGGGTTTAATGTTAAGGGACTTTAGATATCACATAATAAAATTGCGGATCTCTTCTATTACTAAAAATGATAGAGAGATTTTAGACTAATTTTTTTATAATTTTTTAACATTTTAAGAAAATATATGTAAAAAAATATAGAGAATTTTTTTTTTAATTTTTTAATATAAGTTATAATTTTTTTAAGTAACTTTTAACTAAGAGTATCACATACCAAGTGAGACCGTCGTAATAGATAAATAGGGGCATTTCCGTAATCCTAAGTGTTAGGCCGCGATAAAATAGTTATACATGTAAGTTTATTATTTTTTTGTAATATAAATTTAATTTAAATATATAATTATTAATATTTAATAATTTTAATTTTTTATGTAAATATTAAAAAATAATGAATCGAATAATCAAAATTGATCTCGAAACGCGTGAGAGAAGCGAAACCCAAACGCTTCTTCGCCATCCCTTCTCATCTTCGGTTATTTATTCTCGCCCCTACGTGTTTCTCCATCTTAATTTTGACTGGTTCTCTCTTGCTCTCTCTCTAACATAAAAGAAAAAGAAATGGAAAGTTTAACTCTCACGGGATTGTTAGAGAAGGTCGCCGGAGAATTCCCCTCCCGGCGAGCGATCTCAGTTTCCGGAAAGTTCGATCTGACATACGATCGCCTTCATCAACTCATCGAACATGCTGCTTCTCGCCTCCTCTCCGCCGGCGTTATGCCCGGTGATGTCGTCGCTCTCACTTTCCCCAACACCGTCGAGGTTTTAATCTTTTATTCTCAATTATTCATAAAATAATAGATTGTAATAAATTGCATTAGTTTGCATCATTCATTTCTATTAAATAATGAATTAATTAATCAAGGTTTGAGGTTTTAATTTATTTTTGTTTTCCTTCATTTTCTTAGTAGCCAAAGAGTTTTTTTTGACTCGTTTAATTAGTGTTTTTTTTTTTAATGAATATACAGTTCATAATCATGTTTTTGGCTGTAATTCGGGTTCGTGCCACGGCTGCGCCACTGAACTCGGCTTACACCTCGGACGAGTTCGAGTTCTACCTTTCCGACTCGGAGTCCAAACTCCTCATAACATCAAAAGAAGGAAACGAGCGGGCTCAAGCCGCGGCGTCAAAGCTCAAAATCACACACGTCACAGCCGCACTACCTCAAGCCGACTCGGAAGTCTCTCTTTCATCATCGACTCACTCCGAGTTAAACCTTGACTCGGTCTCCAAAATCATCAACCAACCCTCCGACACCGCACTCTTCCTCCACACCTCCGGCACCACGAGTCGACCCAAAGGCGTGCCACTGACTCAGATCAACTTAGCTTCCTCCGTGCAAAACATCAAATCGGTATACAAACTCACTGAGTCAGACTCAACCGTCATCGTCCTCCCGCTCTTCCACGTCCACGGGTTAATCGCCGGGTTACTGAGTTCACTCGGCGCCGGAGCCGCAGTCACTCTCCCAGCCGCCGGAAGGTTCTCTGCTTCAACATTCTGGTTAGACATGAACAACTACAAAGCCACGTGGTACACTGCTGTCCCCACGATCCACCAGATCGTTCTAGATCGCCACTTCAGCAAACCCGAACCAGCGTACCCAAAGCTTCGGTTTATTCGAAGCTGCAGCGCGTCGCTTGCGCCAGCCATATTGAGCCGGCTTGAGGAGGCTTTTGGGGCGCCGGTATTGGAGGCTTATGCTATGACGGAGGCGACCCATCTTATGTCATCAAACCCGTTACCCGAGGATGGTCCGCACAAAGCCGGGTCGGTTGGGAAACCCGTGGGTCAGGAAATGGCTATATTAGATGAAAATGGTGTACAACAAGAGAGTGGGAAAAGTGGGGAGGTGTGTATCAGGGGACCAAATGTGACTAAAGGGTACAAGAACAATCCTGAGGCCAATAAATCGGCTTTTCGGTTCGGGTGGTTTCACACCGGTGATCTCGGGTTTTTGGACTCGGACGGGTATTTGCATCTTGTTGGGCGTATTAAGGAGCTTATCAACCGTGGAGGTAATTAATATATATATATATATATTTTTAAAAGGAGGTGAATTGTCTCTAGTTCAAATGCTGTTTATTTTCGTAGGCTCATGAGTTTCGTTTCAATAACTTTTATTTTGTTGGGTATTTTATGAATTTCATTCGCCAAAAAAAAAAAATTTAATTAATTATTTATAATTTTTTTCAATTTATCATATATTCTTGTCAGATTAATTTAATTTTTTTTTATAAATGATATATATAATTTATCTAATAAAATTAATATTTTAAATAATTGTAACTATTTTTTTTATAAATAATATATATAATTTACCTGATAAAATTAATATTTTAAATAATTAAAATGAGACTCCTAGTACAAACCCAAATCCACCTCCAATATATATAATTCTCTTTAATCGTGTTTTTTGTTTTTTTCTTTTTTTGGACTGTATTGTTGGTTTGGTTAGGTCAGCTTGGTAAGTTTGTTTGATAGGAAGTATTTTGTTTTTTCGGGTTTGTGTCTCATAGGCTCATTGGCTAGCACTTCGCCAAATGTGGCGTTGATTATATCGTCAGGTTTTTTGCCTCCCACTTGTTCCTTGAAACTGACCACTGTTTTTTTGGCTACCAGGCAACCAAAATTTTTTTTATTGAAAATGACTTTGCCATATTTTCCGAGTCTCCCAAATCTTTTGATGGGAATACCTTAATTATTGCTTAAATTGTATTCTATGACAGAATATTTGGTAGCTTCACACCACACCATTCACATATTTATGCATTGTTTTTTACGTTTTAAATTACTAAGGCTTCGTTTGAGAACAGACTATTTTAATAATTTTTTGACTTTTTACGAAAAGATGTGCAAAAAGGTAGAGAGGTGATGTGATAATTTTTAGTAATTTTTTAATTTTTTGACTAAAATAATCACTCCCCAAACGAGGCCTTAGCTTTAAAAAAAACAAGTTGGTAACACCACATATATTTGTCTTTACTTATTTATCTCACAATCACAAGTATTTTGTTGTAAACTTTTTCAATTGTTGTACCAATTACCCAATTAGTGTCATGAGCCGATGTTTAGATCAAATTGTGATAGTAATAATATTAGAGGGATAAAAAAAGGAAGAAAAAAATTGCATCAAGAGAAAAGGTTGCAAAATTTTTGGGATAAAGTTCTATTTTCATTTAGAAGAGAAGATGTCATCAATTTTAACATTTTGTTATCCCTACTCTTATTTTCAGGAGAGAAGATCTCACCAATTGAAGTGGATGCAGTCCTTTTATCTCATCCAGACATTGCTCAAGCGGTTGCATTTGGAGTTCCTGATGACAAATATGGCGAAGAGGTAAAAAATAAAGTCCCATAATTTCATATCATCATGAGGCAATGCTTCAACAGTATATGAGTCATACAGTTACTTAAAACCACCTTGAGGACATACATAATTGTCCGTTGATATTCCATTTTGAGAAATTGCATTTCAATTCGGTAGTAAAAAAATAATATCATTTTTATAAGAGGTGCAAGTCTTTTTTGTGTGTCGCATAATGAAAATATTGTATCTATAACTAAAGTTGCAAATGAATCGAACTGTTTATGAACAAGTTCGGCTTGATTTGTTTTGTAAACGAGCTGAGCTTGAACTCACATAAGTTAAATTCGTTTATCTTTATTTAAATTATATAACAAATATATTATTTATATATTAAATAATATAAATAATATTAAAAAAAATTATCGAGTCAAGCAGAGCTTCAGTTTCATTAATATTAGTGAGTCGAGCTCAGTTCGAGTCTAATTCCTTATCAAGCCGAGCTTGAACTCAATAAACGAGTCCAATAAGTAAACGAGCTGAGTTCAAACTCAATAAAACTCGACTCGGCTCAATTCGTTTGCAATCCTACTTGTAATGTTATTATTTTTAAACTGTCTCATTGAAATGTTTGTTTCCATTTGGGAAGTGGTTTCATCGTGTACACGTTACATGATTTCATGGTTCTATGGCCCCTACTATGATTGGATCAACTACTTAAAAAAAACAATATTCATTATTAGAACAATTATGTTCTGTTTGGAAGGACTCGGATTCATCCAAACCTAAGCAGACCAGACCCGTTTCGTGTCCGGATATTATCCCACATTAGTCCATTCCAATGCTTTGTTCAGCCAAAACATTTTTTTGTTTTTGTCATCATCCTTCCAATTATTTTTGTATGTAGGGCTTAAGCTTTAAGGTCCTGTCTCTCTCACACACACACACACACCCATGTTATGCATTTATACAATTGTTAAGACCACATTTAAAACATCTCTTTCTTCACAGATAAATTGTGCTGTCATACCTAGAGAAGGATCAAACATTGATGAGGCAGAGGTGTTGAGGTTCTGCAAGACCAATCTTGCCGCTTTTAAGGTCCCTAAGATGGTGTTCATCACCGATTCTCTCCCAAAGACCGCTACTGGGAAAATCCAACGCCGCTTTGTTGCAGAGCACTTCCTTGCTCAAATCTCTACCGCTAAGGTCCCCAAGTTTGGAGCCTAAACCAACACTCTGTGCTTGTCTGCAATTATAAATCGTGTCGTATTAGTGATCTACCATTGAACCCAAAAGAAAAGAAAAGAAAAGAAAAAAGAACGTGGCTTGGAAGAAATTCATGGTTCAAAGTCCTCCGAAGAGGGATAGAGGAGATTTCAACATTTTTAGAAGTCCAGAAGGTTCAGTGTCATTGAATCCAAAAAAATAAAAATAAAAATAAGAACATTTTGTTACACACAAACAAATTGTTTGCTTATAAAGTCGAAAGGATGGTAGAGTGAATGTTCTTTTATTTTTGGGTGCGATGTAAGTCATATGTACTATCCAAAATCATCACAGTTCAATTTTATTTTTGCCTCACTAGTTTGATTGTTTGTTTAATGTGTGATAAATTACTAATCGGTTCTAATAATTAGATTTAATTCAAATAATGTCTTATTGAAAATAAGTTTTAGTAAAATCGTCGCTAAAATAATTTTTTGTGCCATTTTTTGCATACGTCATTAAAAATTGACAATTAGTGACTTTTTTTTGTTATGATTTTTATAAATTGTTGTTAAAATTTATAATTAGTGACTTTTTGTGATAATTTTTAAACTTTCGCTAAAAATTAATAATTAGTAACTTTTTTAATAGTGTTTGATAAAAAACACTATTAATTATCGTAAGATCTATTAGATAATAAATTCACTTATTATAATCTATCATGATGATTATCCAACTTGATTTATGGGCAAATATTTGTATTTGAGTTTATTTTTGATTGATTAGTTTTGATCCTCTTAAATATTAGGTTATTTTGGAGTTTTAGAGACAATATGATAGTTAAGAGTGAGTAGTGGATATATCGATCTGCCCAGATAGACCGAACCGATCTATCACATTTTGGACAGATGCATAATGACGAGCGGACGATTGTGAATTAATTTTTTTAATCCACCTAATTTTTGACGAATGGCAGATATAAGGTTCATTTGGCCGCAACCGAACCGCCAAATCGCGAGCACCCTAGTAATTTGTAAGATTTTGTATTTTCAATTTATTTAGATATTCTGTTTATATTTTCAATTGAAAAAAAGTTTTCAACTTGAATATATTTTTTGAATTGAAAAAAATAAATGTATTATTTATCTATATTTTTTGGTGGTTAAATCTAATTGTAAAAATAATAAATAAAAAAGATGATATATGCTGGTTGATTTTTATTTTCAAAAACAGATATAGATGTAACAATATAGGGACATACAATCTCTACTACTGCTCTGTTCATGGTTTTTGTGATTTGAATTGTTTTTATATTTTAAGAACCATATATTGTAATACTTTTATGTGGATGAGACATACTGTGATTGTAATATGTGGATGAAACATGCAGTAATTGTAATATTCTAAAATTTCAAACTTTCTTTCTTTGGATGGGTCGTGCAGTGATTTTAATACTTGTTTAAGTCATTAATTGTAATACTTTCTTCTTTTTTTTTGAATGAAGGGTACAAGTTGAATTATGTTGAAAATTTATAAAATTTTAAATCGCCAAACCGATTCGCATCCATCTGTCAATCTGCTCAATCTATATCTGTCGGATTGGTTGATGGATGCAGATTGATTTTTTTCAATCTGCCAATCTGACAGACGGATGGCGGATTGAAAGTTCCGTGACCGCAACCGACCTGAGCCCACCTCTAATAATTGTAGATTTGAGATAGAATTGATTCATTATAATCTCTACCTCCATAGCAAAATTTCTTTGGAGATGTAAGATTATTGTTGAATCACAGAAAATGCATGCTTGTGTTTTGTGTTTGTTTTTTCAATATTTCTCATATTTGCTTTGCAATAACACTAGCCTTGTTAACCGTGGTAACAGTGGTGGCTTTGGTTGTCAAGGTCGACATGCAATTATGATTTGCATGTAAAACTGAGCAATCTACCGGACAGATAAAATTGGAGACAACCTTAAGTCTTTGTATAAATTAGAAATAACAATTTTATCTCCATCTTACAATCTCACTCACTTTGTGAGTCTGTTGTTTTCCTCATTAAAAATAAAAAATAAAAGAAAAAAGGCAGGGTAAGATTTGTGTACACATTTTGTTTTATCCACAAATTAAATACTCTTTATCTCCATATTATTCAATTTTTAAAAATAAAAATATTAAAATATTACACTTCTTTTATTCTTCATCTCTTTTCACGTCTCTCATCTTTTCTTTTTAATTAAGGGTAAATTACAATTTGCCTTTTTTTTATGTTCGGCTACATTTTCATTTTAGCTCTTAAAATTTATTTTTTTCCACTTTAACCCTTCATATTTCAAGTTTTTCTCATTTTGTTCTTAAATCTAATTTATGTTCAAAATTAAACAGAAAATGGCACATTAACAGTCACGTGGTATAAAAATAATTTATTATATATAGCTTGCACTTTTGATACAAATTCAAATTTTAATATAATAATATTTGATTATTTTATGTGACAATTATCATGACATATTTTTGTCTAATTTTAAATAAAAATTAACTTTAAAAATAAACTGAAAAAACTTGAAATATGAAAGATTAAAGTAAAAAGAAAAAACAAATACTACAAAAACATATGATTTAGTGATATTAGTCCAGTGTCATTTTCTTAAAAAGTGTCATTAAAATATTATATAATGACACTAATCGTGTCTTTTTTAAAAAAAAAAAAGTACCGTAAACATGTTATGATGACATTCAGCCCATCAACATTGGCCTGGGCCACTCGAAAATCGGACAAGAAGTCACAAATCAAGTTAACTGTAGTCTCCACAGATCGCAGGCTTGGTTTCGAGAGGACCATAGCTCCCAACACATGGAGAAAAACGGCCCCAACGTGTCATCGTTATCATAACAACGACATGTTATGGTTAAGTGGCATTAATCTAGCGTCATTTTTTCATGAAGTGCCATAAAAATATTATGTGCATCAATATTAGATTATTCTATATCTAATATATGCAAAAAAAAATTAGAAAAAAGTTATTTATTTATGCAACTTTTTTATTTTGAAATCTATTTCATTCCGTTGTCAGATTTGAACGAAATCTTAGATTGAATGGATATCTCCCAATCTCATTATTCTTACTCTCTCCTTCTACAATTACTCGTTCTAGAGTTGGCTTGGAATGATCTAAATAAGTGTATTTTTTAACTTTTTATGAAATATGAGTTGTGTATGGGTTGACTTTGAAGTGATGGGACTTAAATAAGATGATGTGACTTAAATATGATAATGACTTTTTAATTTTTTTAAGTTATGACAAATAAGGTCTTAAGATTTTACTTCGGTTGTTGGAAAATAAGATCATTTGAAGCAAAAGTTCAACATCTCTTATTATTATGGAATGAAAGGTGTTGTTCATCTAAAATACCTAACTATTTTGCCTCAATCTTGTTTACATGTGTTAAAATTACGAAATTGATAAGTGAATTAAATGTTTAAATCCTTCTTCTTCTTTGTTTTTTTTAAAATTTTTTTTTTATCTTTCTATCTAAAAAACACTTGAGAATCACTTCATGAGGCATCATTACAGGTAATCTCTCTCCCCTCTCTTCTTGATTATTTTTTATGGAGGAAACTTAAAAGACAATATGTAAATGTATCCCATTTTACATAGTTTGGGTATTTTTCAATTAACCTTTTACATGTTTGATGAAAAAGTATTGTTATTAGCACCTTATCAATTATTTTGAATCTTCTATTTTTTTGAATCTCCATTTATAAATTTTAAAACTCATAAAATTTCTTTTCTCCCCCCAAATAATACCAAAATTATCCTTGTGAAAATATTACACTCATTCAATTGAATGTACACCTCCACAGCCGCAAAAAGTCTCTCTTCCAAAAATCCTAACAAAACTCATGAAGGTGATTATTATTTTATCTCTATATACTTGTTCATCACCTGAGAAAATAAATGTATGGTTTTTTATTGTTGATTCAAAATTTTCTTTTTGTGGGTTCTGCGATCTCTACAAGTTTCAATTATCTGTTCCCGAACAAATAAAAAATGTTCGGTTATTTGTTCTCGAACAAATGAATAATGTTTAGGCTTGTGTTCCCGAATTTCGGTCATATGCTGGGGAGTTCAATACCAAAAAAATGACGAACAATTTTTATTATTTTTGTCATTTTTTTTAAGAAACTTACCATTACAAAGCTAATCTCCTATGTGCTAAGAACATCATCAAAGTTATGAATCTCGTCTAGACTTTTATTGTTATACTCACTACAAGAAATTTCACTTTTGGCGAAAATGCCTTATTTTAGTCGCCAATTACTTTTGGTGACTAATATATTTGATCGCCGGTTTGGTCGCAAATAGTTTGTCAAGGAAGACAATTAGCGACTAAAATTTTTTTGGTAGCCAAAAGTGACCTATTAGCGACTAAAACTTTAGTCGTCATATATATATTTTAAAATAATTAAATATGTATATTTTTACTTTTAACGACTAAATTTTTTAGTAACCAATTGACTATGTATGTTTGGCGACTAACTATTTAGTAGCCAAAAGTTTCACTTTTTGAGAATTAGCGACTAACTATTTGGTAGTCAAAAGTTTCCTTTTTACAATTGGCAACTAAAGCTTTAATAGCCAAAAGTTTCACTTTTGACAATTGACGACTAAAATTTTAATAGCCAAAAGCCAACCTGTGATATTTGTTTAGTTACCAAAAGATCTCATTTAATTTTTATAATTTGTTCTGTAATTTTTTTTTGCGCCACCTGTAACCTGTGCATATACAAAATTATTCATCCATACATTCATTCATTCAAATCTCAACAATTCAATAAAAATATTTCTTCACAACCTGTAGCATTCAATTTCCAACCATATACAAAACTTAACTATTAACCGTATATATCAAAGAAAATAAGAATCCATAAACATAGTATAATCCAAAATACATATACTATCCAAACAAATAATTAAAATCCAAATTAAATAAAATCTTAATTAACGAAACATATCAGGGTCTCCATCTCCATATCACGTGCTCTTGATGCAGCTTCAGATATGGTAGAGTCTCTGCTGGAAATCAAGCTCTCGTTAATATAATCATACCAACTGTATAATTATTTCATTCCAGCTAGGTAGCAATTCTCTTTCCATATGAGAATATTCCATTCCAGCTAGGTAGCAATTCTCTTTCCATGTGAGAAAATAATTATGTTTAGTGATAGTGCTCTGTTCTAGAAATTGTCTCTGGTTTGTAATCTATTTATTTTCAGCTTTCTTTCATTATTGTTGCTAAGAGAATGATAGAATGAATGAAAATTGGTATTCCTCCATATTTTCAGACTTCTAATTCTTCATGGTATCAGAGCAGGTGTAATCCTGTGTCATCATTTTCGCTTCTTCAGTCAGTATTCGAGTTTTTTGTTTTAATTTTTTGTCTCTCTTCTACTTGAATCTATCCTTCTATTTCATGCCTAAATACGGTCCAGCTTTTGGAATGGCTATTGACTCATCCTCCTCTTCTTTTGATATTATCATCTCATCGTCTTCATCCTCTCATCAAATGGAAACCTCTCATCTTCCGATCACTGCCCATAAACTGGATAGGCAAAATTATTTGCAATGGTCTCAATCCATATTAATGTTTATACGGGGAAAGGAGAAAGATGACTACATCACCAGAGCCTCAACGCTACCAGAAACCACAGCATCAACCTACAAAAGGTGGATAGCTGAAAATAATGTGGTCATGTCGTGGCTCGTCAACTCTATGACCACTGACATTGGCGAAAATTTTCTGTCATTTGATACTGCAAAAGAGGTCTGGGACATGGCAAAAGAAACATTCTCGGACAAGGAAAACACGTTGGAAATCATCCAGCTTGAAAGCTCCCTCCATGATTTACGTCAAGACAATCTTACGGTAACTGAATATTTCAATACCCTTACTCGTTTATGGCGTCAACTTGATACGTTTGAGGTTCATAACTGGAAGTGTGTTGCTGATGGTTTGTTGTATAAAAAGATTGTCGAAGGGAAGCGTGTGTTTAAATTCTTGTTAGGATTGAACACAAATCTTAATGAAATCAGACGAAGAATTATGGGAGTAAAACCTCTACCTAGCCTCAGAGAGGCATTCTCTGAAGTCCGTCGCGAAGAAAGTCGGAAAAAACTCATGATGGGATCCCATCAACAACTGAATATGGCAGAAAGCTCGGCTCTTAAGACTTAATTCGCTCCTATTGACAACCGTTAGAAAAATAAAGGAGGTAGGCCTTGGTGTGATCATTGCAGAAAGCCGGGTCACTCGAGAGAAACTTGCTGGAAGATTCATGGAAAACCAGCAGATTGGAAGCCACGTCAACTTCTTGAGAAAGAAGGACGAGGTAATCATGTGGGTACCAATGAACTATCACCACAACCTGAAGCAAGCCCTTTCAACGAGGAGCAAATGGAGATGCTTCAGAAACTACTGTCTTCTCTTCTACAGTCACAATCTGGTTTGTCTTCCAACCACATCATTGGATCCGGAACCTTGGCTCACAAAGGTAATTCTTTGAATGCCTTTACTGTTGGTAAGAAACGTAAAAAACCTTGGATTGTGGACTCAGGAGCATCTGATCATATGACGGGAGATGTAACAATTTTTGATACATATAGCTCATGTCTAAAATAATTTAACGGTCCGAATAGCAGATGGTTCACTATCAAAGGTTGCCGGTATAGGTTTAGTTATGTTGTCTAGGAATCTTATTCTCAACTTTGTTCTCCTTGTTCCTGACTTAGACTGTAATTTATTCAATTAGTAACTCACTAAGGAAAAGAGTTGTGTTACTAATTTTTTCTCCACTCGTTGTAAATTTCAGGATTTGGATTCGGGGAAGACGATTGGCAATGCTGAGGAATGCTCTGGACTCTACATCCTTAAGGAACGCCACTATCCATAGGAACAACCTCAAACGGCAATTCATGGTAGTTCTTTTTCGGTTTCGTGTCAAAATAACGATAGAGCAATTATGTTGTGGCACTATCGCTTAGGTCATCCTAATGTTATGTCTCTCAAGCATTTATTTCCTTCATTATTTAATAAAAATCCAAAACCTTTTGATTGTGAAATCTATCAATTTTCTAAGCATGTACGGTCTCATTTTCCCATTCAATCCTATAAAGCATCTCGTCCATTCTCATTGATTCGTAGTGATATCTGGGGTCTATCAAGAATAAAAAATGTAACTGATACTAGATGGTTTGTCTCATTCATAGATGATCATACTAGATTAACCTGGGTCTTCCTCATGAAAGACAAATTTGAAATGAGCCAAATTTTCAAAAATTTTAAAATTATGATTCAGACACAGTTCCAGTCAAAAATACAAATACTAAAGTCTGATAATGCTCGGGACTATTTCAACTCCATTCTAGAAGAATTTTTAGCAAAAGAAGGGATAGTTCACTTAAGTTCATGTGTTGACACCCCACAACAAAACGGCATCGTTGAATGGAAAAATAGGCATTTGTTAGAGGTTGCTAGATCGCTAATGTTTTCCACAAATGTTCCACAATTCTTCTGGGGGGGAAGCTGTTCTTACAACAGCCTACCTTATCAATAGGATGCCATCTAGGGTACTACAATTCCAAACTCCTTGTCAACTTCTCCTAAAATCCTTTCCAACTACTCGCCTTATCTTTACCATCCTACCAAAAATTTTCGGGTGCTCTATCTTTGTTCATATCCATCAACAATATTGAAATAAACTTGATCCTAGGTCGCTCAAGTGTATTTTCATTGGGTATTCGTCACGTCAAAAAGGGTACGGATTTGTTCAATGTCAATTCGATCATACATTATTTGTGAAGCACTTCCTAGAAGGGAAATTGGCAATTATCATTGTTTATGTGGATGACATAATTCTAACAGGTGATCATGAAGAGGAAATTGGCTTACTTAAAAAATTCCTAACAAAGGAATTTGAGATTAAAGATCTTGGAAACCTTAAGTACTTTCTTGAAATGGAGGTTGCTAGGTCAAAGAAAGGTATAGCAGTCTCACAACGTAAATACATTCTAGACTTACTAAATGAAACAGGGATGCTAGGATGCAAGCCGGTAGAAACACCTATGGATACAACTATCAAATTGGAAAAAAGTGACGGTAGTGCACCAAGTGATAAAGGGAGATATCAACGTCTTGTGGGAAAACTCATTTATCTTTCTCATACAAGGCCAGACATCGGCTTCTCTGTTAGTGTGGTAAGTCAATTCATGAATAATCCAACCGAAAAACACATGACTGCTGTGACCAGAATATTGAGGTACCTAAAAAAGACACCGGGAAAGGGTCTCTTCTTCCAAAGAACAACAAAGAGAAAAATTGAGATTTTTTCAAATGCAGATTGGGCAGGTTTAGTGACTGATCGAAGATCAACTTCTGGCTATTGTTCGTTTGTTTAGGGGAACGTGGTTACATGGCAAAGCAAGAAACAGTCAGTAGTAGCCCGTAGTAGTGCTGAGGCAGAATTTCGTGCTATGGCACTAGGTATCTGCGACGGAATCTAGTTGAACAGGCTGTTAGAAGAATTACGGGTTCCATTTGAGCATCCCATGGTGTTATACTGCAACAACCAAGCCGCCATCAATATCGCTAAGAATCCGGTTCATCATGATCGAACTAAACACGTGGAGATAGATCGACACTTTATCAAGGAAAAGATTGAAGAAGGAGTTTTCAAAGTCAGCTACACTCCAACAAACTGTCAAAAGGCTGACATTCTCACGAAAGCTCTTGCTCGAGTTAACTTCGAAGATCTGACGGAAAAATTGGGAATGATTAACATCTACAACGCAGCTTGAGGGGGAGTGTTGGAAATCAAGCTCTCGTTAATATAATCATACCAACTGTATGATTATTCCATTCTAGCTAGGTAGCAATTCTCTTTCTATATGAGAATATTCCATTCCAGCTAGGTAGCAATTCTCTTTCCATGTGAGAAAATAATTATGTCTGGTGATAGTGCTTTGTTCCAGAAATTGTCTCTGGTTTGTAATCTATTTATTTTTAGCTTTCTTTCATTATTGTTGCTAAGAGAATGATAGAATGAATGAAAACTGGTATTCCTCCATATTTTCAGACTTCTAATTCTTTAGTCTCCATCTCATTTTATTGTTAAATTCTTACATGTAAGTCACCGCATCGGGGATCAATCAAGTCATTCGTCTTCGTCTACTTGTGAGACTTCTCAGTCGAGCCTTGACCAGGTTGCACAACATAATTTATTTCCTTCACAATTAGCTACAGAGAACAAATAAGATAGTGAATATATTTATATATATGTGTCAATTGTGAACATAATTGATGCAGTAGACTGGCTCATATAACATCAACAAAAAGGAGATGTACAATCTAAATGAGTGAATACAATTGCTAGAACAGAAACAACATTTTAAACCTTGTAATATGTTTTGAGATTTTTGTTCTCATCTTTTGTATATGATCCTAAATGACCTGAAACATAAATACAATCATTTGGTTTTAGATGTTTGATAGATATTTTTGCCATCTCATTCCACATCTTCAGTAAAATTATGTTCACAAATTGTAGGATGTAAGCATGCCTAGTTACATATATACTTTGACAAGTCATAAAATTGTAAACATGGACTTGCATAGCCAAAAAAAAAAAAAAAAATCATGAGAAGAAGACAGTTTTCCAAGCGAAAGAACAAAAAATTGAAGGGAAAAAAAAAACCTATGTTTTCTTAATTAAGGACATGAATATGACAAAAAATTATGGCAGGTACTGAGATAAGGCAGAAAATGTATATATACACATAGCAATGTATGCCAAATGATAAACAAAAGTATGAAATAGATCAATGGTAGGAACCCATAAGTTTTCAGACATGGGTTGTATAGTGATAGTGAGCCTTCTATTAAATTGCTCAAATTTTGAAATGGTAAGAGAATGATCTTTGAACTCGTCAATAAAATGGAGAGAATTAATTAGTTCATTCCTTTATATGAAACAATTTGACCATGTAAAATAGACTAGAGAAGCATTGCCATAATTATTACAACACCACCAACAGAATTTAAATCTTCAGATTCCATCTTATGTTACTATTTAAAAACAAATTAAGTGACCTAGTAAAACGATGCAAGTTTGAATTTGACAACTAAAATCTCAACCCTCGCTGCATCATCATTTCGTAGTTTTATTGTAAATAGTGTTAAGCTGAAACATTTAGGATTCATCTAATTGCAATGACACAGAAAATTGGTTACTATACAAAGCACACAACTCAGAAAGATTTGAAGCTTTCTACATTCTTTTTTTTTTTTGGGGGAGGGGGGGGGGGCGGAGGGGGGAGGGTCAGAAATGCCCATATTGTTAACTTTAGAAAATAACTACCACCCATTATCAAATTCAACCCAACTTCTTCATTTATCAAATTACTGAAAAATTTGGAAATAAAATTGCAAACTTTAGATTACAAACTAAAGCATTCAAACTTTAGATTACAAACTAAAATGGCACACTTTAGATTACAACTACTACTAGTTCACTCTGTAAAACAAACTATACAAAGCATTCAAAGAATTCATAGATTACAAAGTTTTACTTAACGTAGAGTTCAGAACGCAGAACAAAATCATCATAATCAATCGAAAGGTTCACGCATAGACATAATGTATGTATACACAGAGAGAAGGTGGATTAAGTGTGTCTCACCTGAATAAGGAGTTGGAATTGGAGGAGGATTCAAACTAACACAATTATCCCCAATTCTGGGTTTGTACACATATTCTACACATCAAAGAAGTCATTCCAAAGACCTCCAAATGAAAAAGCCAGAACAACTTCCCAAACCAACAATTCATTGGGGGCCAAAGAAACAGAGTGAACTCAAAGTAGAAGAAGAAAAATAGAAAACCAAAAAAATTGATGGAACCCATTAATGGGAAGCTAGAATTAGAGCAAAAGGTGAATGACCCAATAGAGTATTATGCATTAGAAATCATACCTTCTAACTATTTGAAGAACCCATGTGTGTGCGTGTATGTAAAGCTCTGTGGGTTTTTGTGAGTGAATGGTGAAAGAAAAAAAGGCAGAAAAACAGAGTTGAGATGGAGAGAGAGTATCTCAGGCGACGATGACTAACAAGGAGGTGAATCGGTACTCCGGTTGCCAGCGAACATGAGGAGGAGCAACAATAAGAGATGGAAGGGAGAGGAGTAGCGGGGAGGGACATGGACGCTGAGAAGAGAGAGAGAGAGAGAGAGAGAGAGAAAGAGATAGGCGCCGGTTTTGTTTAGGGTTTGGTTTGGAGATGGGTGCTCCTTGCGACGGTGGTGGGTAACTCTCTATGCAATGAGAGAAAAAGAGATGAGAGAGGATGAAAGAGAAAAGTGAGAGCATGAGATATTTTATATAGATAGTTATTGGCGACTAAAATTTTTTAGTTGCTGAAAGTATTTTATAAATCTCTCCAAAATATTTGAAATGTCTCCTACCAAAAAATTTAGTTCTTTGGCGACTAAAATTCTTTTTTGTCGCTGAAAATAAACTTTTGGAGACCAAAATTTTGGTCACCAAAGGTAAAAAATAATTTTTTATTTTCCATTCGGCGACTAAATGGTTTTAGTAGCCAAAACTCAATATATGGTGACTAAAATTCTTTTTTGTCACTGAAAATAAACTTTTTGTGACCAAAATTTTGGTTGCCAAAGATAAAAAATAAATTTTTATTTTCTATTTGGCGGCTAAAAGATTTTAGTAGCCAAAACTCAATATACGACAATATACGGTGACTAAAATTCATTTTTATCACCAATTCTGGCATTTTTAGTAGCTAAATTTTTTTTTTAAGTCACCAATAACGAATAAGGGAAATTATTGGAAAATCCCATTTGGGAGGGTTTTGGACTGTGAGATCCTTCTTTATTTTTAATACTCTTGGAAGTCCTATTTTGTTGGTAATGTTACCCAGAAGATCCCATTTGGCTGATTTGGGGTGGATTATGTAACTGGTTTGCCCTTGGTTCTGTGTGGTAACTTATTTGTCTGGTATGGCAATCCCATTAATTACGGTTCTGTTTTGGGAAAGACAATTTGTGGAGAGCAGGCTTCTGTGTGTGTTTGAAGTATATGTGTGTGTTGTAATGTTCAAACACTACCACATTACACCATCCCCCATATAGGAAAAAAAGTTCAAACACAATCACACACTTCCAAACCCATCCCAATCCCCAACATCACACCCCCCCTCCTCATTCACCACACCCCACACCCCACACCCCACACCAACACCCAGATACATATACTCATCATTCTTCGGCATCATCATCAGATTAAGGGTGTTCACACCTTCACACAGCAACACTAGTAGAACTATTCCTTTCTAATCATCGTGGGTTATGAAACTGCTCACATTACCATTTACCGCCAACTAAATCCCTACAAATCCGGAAACAAATCGAGAAAAAATCTCCAAATGTGGGTCGACTATGTGGTTTCCATACCAATACTCACATATGAGATTTCAAACCAAATCAACTACGATATTTTACAATATGGATTATATTTTTGGGAAATTAGGTTAGTGTGGGGAATTATCTTCCTATCAGATCTAGGTTCTGATTAGATTTGGCATAGGTGCATGTACGATCGAGATCCATGGAGAGGTCCGCTAGAGATCAATGCTGCGGACACCGCTACCGACGACGACCGCAGCAGGAACCCTAACATCCATTGTTGAAGATGTCAAGCTTCTGCTCGGAGTTCGCCGCCAACGGCCACAACTTCCACACTTTCTCGATTTGTGAAGTGGGATACAGAGACAAGTCTGTTTTGCGATTCTCAACCACTATAACTGGATATCTGGAGAAAGAGAAACTATCTGATATAGAGGGGATGAAGACAAAGGTGATGATTTAGGTGAAAGTTACGTGTATTTCAGCTGATGGAGGAAAGCTCCATTTCACCGCAGGAATGAACAAAACCAGTGACTGAAAAGTCGCAGAAAAGAATCTCTCTCTCGATCTCTATTTGATTTTCCCAGCAATCTTTGCTCAATCTAGAGAGAGATACACTATATATACACATATACTCTTCAAGAGAAAATGTTTAGAGAGAGAGTATGGCGTGTGAAGTGGGATGGTGAACAGTGTGTTGCACTCTGTTTCTGTGATGTGGAGGGGGGTGGGAGACTGTCGCTTGGCTTTGGTGTGGAACCCGCGATGTGGGGGGAAGGGGTTGTTGTTTGGCTTTGGTGTGGAATGTGTTCATCGATCATCCGATGACGGGAAGACTTTTTCATCGTCGCTCATGACCTATTCTGGTGTGGTTTGCTAGTCTGTATGTTTGATTACCAATGGGGCCTTGCGTTATGACGTGGGTGATCCAAATGTGGTTCGCGAAATTGAAGTGGGCCATCAACTTCTATTTGATCAACTTGATGTGGTCCACCAAGTTGTGTTTTCTGCACCAAAAAAAAAAAAAAAAAAGGGTTGTCTTCAAATGTGGGCTTCAAAAAATGATGTGGGCCACCACCGTGTGGGTCATCAAAAACGTGGACACCCCTACATACACTACTAAATCCTAAAAAAGTTATAGTAAGCTTTTCCTAAACGTTACATACACCCACATCAATCAAACATAATATCACTAAACCAAAAACAATACATTCATGGGCAAAACTGTCCACCCCCAAATAATGGGACCTTTGGGTGTACAAAATAAAATATGGAACTGATTATATTACAATTCCACCTTTTAAGATTTATAGGTCAATTCCCCTAACCAATATATCCTGACTAAAAAAAATTAGTAGCTAAATATTTTACTTTTGCCGGCTAAAAAAATTTTTGGTCACCAATTCCACAACTTTTGGTAACTAAATTTGTTTTAGTCGTCAATTTTGGTCGCCAATTGTGCATTTTGTTGTAGTGACTTCTCTCATCTCATGGAATGATGGTTGCCGGAAAAACTTCTGCTCATTGTCATTGCCGGAGAAGTGTAGTTAATCAAATGGTTGCCACAGCTATTGCCGGAATATTGCCGCCAAAGGGTTTTCACGATTTTAAGGGTGGGTAGGTTTTGAATGTAGGATTTGGAGAAGATGGATGGAGGGTGATAGAGGTGCGTGCTCTCATAAACTCTAGCTCAAGTAGTGGATGTGTGGGCTTAATTGTGAGATGTGGTGTTCTAAAATTATTAATATTATCTTTAGTAATTTCATTTGAGGTTATTCTTGTAATAAAAAAATAAAATAAAATAAAATATGAGAGATTCAAAATAATTGATAGAGTACTGATAGTAACACTCTTGATGAAATGCCTCAAAAGGGTGTAGACATATGTGGCTGTTTTCTTTTCTTTTCTTTTTCATTTGACATGTGAGTGCAACTTGTTAATTTTACTAAAATTGGCAAACAATGAAATTGTTGGAGGATAAACTATGCAACAACCTACAATTACAAAAATGGAAGCACAAACGGGTGTATCCTACTCTGTATTTTGAATATGTACACCTATTATATCTGCTATGCTTTACATAACTGATGGCTTCTTGTGATGGACACTACTCATGAATGGGGAAGAAAGTCCACCCTCCTTTTTCTTTTTTTAATCTTTAGGAGACTCTTCATCTTTAATCACTTCATCAAAGCAAATTTACCATGCTTGATGTATAGGTTTGACTTTTATTATTCCAATGTTTTGTTTAGCCAAAACATTTTTTTTTCATCATCCTTCCTTCCTATTATTTATGTAGGAAAAAGTTAGGGATCATGAAAAAGTTTTCATGAAAAAGATCATGAAATGATTATGACCTTTGGATTATCTTGATTAGTGTGTGGTATTTAATTTTAAGTACAATCCAAGGGTCATAAATATTTCATGATAATTTTCATGAAAGTTTTTTCATGATACCTAGTATTACTCATTTATGTATGTAGGGCCTTAATGGTCCCCCCTCTCTCTCTCTCTCTCTCTCTCTCTCTGTCTCTCTCATGTTATGCATTTATACAATTGTTGAGACCCCATTTGTAACCTCTCTTTCTTCACAGATAAACTGTGCTATCATATCTAGAGAAGGATCAAACATTGATGAGGCAGAGGTGTTGAGGTTCTGCAAGACAAATCTTGCCACTTTTATGTTGTGTTTGGTTGGAAGATTTGAGTAGGAATTTAAAAAGAGAAATGAAAAAGGTAAATGAAATATGAATAAAACATACATATATTTCACCTAGTTTAACACACATTTTCCCTTTCTCTTTCTAAATCCCTTCCTAAATCTCCTAACCTAACACACCATTAAGGTTCCTAAGAAGGTGTTCATCATCGATTCTCTCCCAAAGACTGCTACGGGGAAAATCCAACGCGGCTTTGTTGCAGAGCACTTCCTTGCTCAAATCTCTACTGCTAAGGTCCCCAAGTTTGGAACCTAAACCAATACTCTGCTTGTCCACAATTATTAATCGTATCACATTAGTGATTTGCCATTGAGCTTGAAAAAAAAAAAAAAAAAAAAAGAGAGAGAGAGAGAGAGAGAACATGACCTGGAAGAAATTCATAGTCCAAAATCCTCGAAGAGTGATAAGAGGAGGTTTCAGCATTTTCGAAGAGTCCAAAAGGTTCAGTGCTCATTGAACCCAAAAAAATTATAATAAAAATAAAATTTGTTGCACTTATAAACGAATTGTTTGGTTATAAAGTTGAAAGGATGCTAAAGTGAATGTTTTTTTATTTTTGGGTGCAATGTAAAGTCCTATGTTCTATCCAAAATCATCACAGTTCAATTTTATTTTTGCCTCTTTAGTTTGATTGTTTGTTTAATTTGTAATTATTGGGGTTGTATTCAATTTTATTTTTGCCTCTTTAGTTTGATTGTTGGTTTAATTTGTAATTAATGGGAGTGTCTTGATTTCCATCCGGATGATATCATCCAACTTTATTAATGGGCAAATGGGGATCCACTATTTGCATTTGAGTTTATTTTTGTCTGATTTATTAGGTGACGTTTGGTAACACGATATCGTTTAGTAACACTTACGTTTTTAATTTTTTGTTTATATTTACAAAAATTTTAAAAATTCAAATAAAAATTTGTTTGATAAACTTTTTGATTTTTAAATCAATGGTCTCAGTTTATAAATTTGGCCAAAAAATAAAAACACAAAAAATGTGTTTTTATTTTGAGTTTTCAATTTTTTTTTTTTTATACCACCCAACACTAGTCACCACCCACTACCATCTTCCACCACCGTCTTCCGCCACCACCACCCACCGCTACCTGCCACCACCACTCACCACCCACTTGCCACCACCACCCACCACCCGCCACCACCACCCACCAGCCACCAGCCACCCACCACCCGCTACCCACATGTCACCCACTCGCTACCACCACCGCCACCACTACCACTACCACTACCACCACCCACCACCCACCGCCATCCACCCGCCACCACCATCCACCGCCACCACCACCACCCGCCACCCACTTGCCACCACCACCATCCACCACCTGCCACCACCAGCCACCCACCACCACCAGCCACCTGCCACCACCACCCACCACCACCACCACCATCACCCACCACCCACCCGCTACCCACCTGCCACCACCACCCACCACTACCCCGCACACCACCCACCACACCACACCCACCCACCCACCCACTACCACCACCACACTTTGCCACCCACCGCCACCACCACCCACCACCCATTACCACCACCACTACCACCCACTCACACACACACCACCACATCACACCACCCACCATCACCACCCACCACCCACCCGCTACCATCCACCACCACCCGCCATCCGCCACCCACTTACCACCACCACCCACCACTCGCCACCACCACCACCCGCCATTCGCCACCCACCTGCCACCACCACCCATCACTCGGCGCCACCACCACTACCACCACCACCCACTCGCTACCAGCCACCACCCGTCACGGCCACCGTTACCCACCTACCCGCCACCACCACCACCACCCACTCGCCACCACCCACCACCACCAGCTATCCATCACCCACCGTCACCACTTTCTATTACCGTCTTCTGCTGCCATTTGTCATTTCTCACTCTTTTTTATATTTTTAATTTTTTAAAATATTTTTTCAATTATCAAACGCGTTTGTAGTTTATGTTTTTCTAAAAATAAACAAAAAAAAAAAAAAAAAATCAGTTTTTAAAATTTTTGTAAATATAAACTGAAAACGTAAACGTTATCAAACGCACGTTTTTAGTTTTCTGTTTATATTTATAAAATTTTAAAAAACTCAAATAAAAACTTGTTTGGTAAATTTTTGATTTATAAATCAGTGATCCCAGTTTATAAATTTGGCCAAAAAATGTAAACTCAAAAAACGTGTTTCCATTTTGAGTTTTCAAATTTTTTTTTTTTTGCCACCCAACACTAGCCACCACCCGTCATCATGTTCTACCCCCCACCACCACCCACCTGCCACCACCACCACCACCACCCACCCCTCGCCACCACCACCACCCACCACCCACCCCTCGCCACCACCACCCACCACCACCACCACCCACCACCCACATACCATTCACCCACCACCCGCCACTACCATCCACCGCCTACCACCTACCCGCCACTACCACTCACCACCTACCTGCCACCACCATCTACCAGCCACCTGTCACCCACTCGCCGCTACCACCACCCACCACTCACCTACCACCCACTTGTCACTACCACCCACCACTCACCACCACCACCATTACCACCACCACCACTACCCACTAGCTATCACCCACCACCCGCCACCGTTACCCACCCACCTGCCACCCACCACCCGCTACCGTTACCCACCCACCACTACCCGCCATCCGCCGCCCACCTGCCAACACCACTCACCACCCCTCACCACCACCACCACCACCACTCGTCACCGACCACCGACCCGCTACCACTGACCACCACCCGCCATCCGCCACCCACCACCTCACACCCACCCACCACCACCACCACCACCACCACTTGCCATCACCACCCACCACCGCGCCACCGCCACCACCACCACCACCACCACCACCCACTCGCCACCACCACTACCACCACCACCACACTACCCACCACCCACATCGTCACCACTTTCCACCACCGTCTTTCGCCGCCACTTGCCACCACTTGCCATTTCTCACTTTTTTTTATATTTTAAAATTTTTTTAAACATTTTATCAATTAACAAACGTGTTTGTAGTTTATGTTTTTCTAAAAATAAACAAAAACCAGTTTATAAAATTTTTGTAAATATAAACTGAAAACGTAAACGTTACCAAACAGACCCTTAGTTTTAGTCCTCGTAAATAATAGATTGTTTTGAAGTTTTAGAAACAATATGATAGTGGGGTGTTTTAAGAAGATGGTAAAAAGTTGATTTTTGATTTTTTATCAAGTTTTTTGATTTTTTTTGGAAAGTGATTTGGGAAATTAGTAAAAAAGTTATTATTATTTTTTTTTTGTATAATATTTGTTTATGGTGTCACATCACATTAAAATGACCAAAATATCCCCACCAAACTTAGGAAATTTACTTTTTGACCATGTGGTTGTTTGAACAATTATATAATTTCATGAAGGACAGTTATGTAATTTCACCACCTACGTTTTTGTCACTTCCCAAATCAACCTACTTGCATTTACATGCTGCTAGTGGCTTTTTTGAAATGTTGCAAAACACAGCTTCTTATTCTCTTCCCAAATGGCCACAGTGCACTACAAAAAAATACACTTTTGGCGACTAAAAAGGTCGTCGCCAAAAGTACAGATTTTCGTCGCCGAAAGTATTTCGCGACTAAATACTTTGGTCGCTGGATTTGTCGCCCATCCTTAGTCGCTGAAGGAATTAGCGACTAAAATCCATTTAGTCGCCATAGGTAGTACAAAATACCGACTACCGTGTTAGTAGGCAAAAATAAATGGCATTGGCGACGAAAACATTCTTAGTCGCGGATAACTAACAACACCGACTAACATTTTAGTCGCCCAAACCGTTCAGTTAAGTTTTTAACTCCACTATTTAGCTACTAAAGTTTTTGTCGCTAAAAGAAACAGTATCTACGGCGACGACATAATTAGTCGCTAATAGTGAAATTTCAGCTACTAATGTTTAGTCGCCCATGATTTATTTTATGTTTTCGCGACTAAAATGTTAGTCGCCAAATTTTTTTTCGGTTTTAGCTACTAAAACAAGTTGTCGCCATTGATATTTTGGAGTTGTTTTGGCTACTAATTGTTTAGTCGCCAAAAGTCTTCAGCTTTGGCCACTGCGTATTTAGTCACCATAACTATTTTTTTATTTGTTTTGATTGCTAAAAATTTAGTCGCCAAAAGATTTATTTCTTTTTAACTACCAATTAATTCGTCACCAAAAGCATCATTTTATATTTTTGTTTTGTTTGTTTAATTTTACTAAATTTCGTCCGAACCTATATGTATCCACCGCAACCTGTAATACGTATACAACCTGTGTGTATCATCTACATGGTTCACTTAGAACCATGAAACAAAAATGAACACCTGCTATAAATATTCCAACTACAAATAATAATGTAAACTTATGTACGAACGAACTATATATATATATTCTAATTACAAATAATAACATCATACATTCCAAATACATCACCAAAAGTACGTCCTCTATACACAACATTTTTACTATACTATGCTTTGTAATGACCATTTGACAAGGTACAAATTACTATGGTAATATGTACCACGACAAAAGGTAATACAAGCTCCAAAAATATTATGTACCCCACCATAACTTATATGTACAATGCATCAAAGTTCCACGGCTCATTCATGCTATACCTCGTCAAAAATTATATGTTCGATGCATCCACAATCCACAACAAAAAGTATAGGACGACAAAAAACTTCCCAACTTTGCATAAGTGTATCTTCCGACAAAAAATTAGAAGATCCACATGTCAACACCAAATGCCATCTACACAACAAAAATTACACTCATTAGTTCCATTGTACACAAAAAGTTATAGCCATCTACGAAACACAAATTGCAAGGATGGCAATTGTAATTGAAATTGTATGTAAATATTATACATGTTAACTTGTATTTAAAGTGCAAACAAATTTCCAAGTCAACCCCAACTCAAGTTTAGTCTAATGTGTAAACATATATATATTTTATTCATAAGTGTACATATATAAAGATCGTTATAGAACATATATATATTGCTAAGTTTTAATATATTTGTATAAGCTTTATGCATTTTTCACGCCAACTCCCAACGTACACATGCTAATTACGTCCCGTCTGTCCCCACAAGTCCTATTTGACACGAGGAAGCTACCCATGCCATCCCTGGAGTGCTTTGGGGTCTGCTCTCAAATTTCGGCCCTCGAAGCCCTTTTTTTGGCTAAGTTTATGGCGTTTTTCACGCTAACTCCCAACGTACACGTGCTAATTACGTCCCGTCTGTCCCCACAGGTCTTATTTGACACGAGGAAGCTACCTGTGCCATCCCCGAAGTGCTTTGGGGGCTGCTCCAAAATTTCGGCCCTCGAAGCCCTTTTTGCGGCTAAGTTTATGGTGTTTTGCACGCTAACTCGCAACGTGCACGTGCTAATTACGTCCCGTCTGTCCCCACAGGTCCTATTTGACACGACGAAGCTACCCGTGCCATCCCCGGAGTGCTTTGGGGGATGCTCTCAAATTTCGGCCCTCGAAGCCCCTTTTTTCGGCTAAGTTTATGGCGTTTTTCACCCTAACTCCCAACGTACACGTGCTAATTACGTCCCGTCTATCTCCACAGGTCCTATTTGACACGAGGAAGCTACCCGTGCCATCCCCGAAGTGCTTTGGGGGCTGCTCCACAATTTTGGCCCTCGAAGCCCTTTTTTCGGCTAAGTTTATGGTATTTTGCACACTAACTCCCAACGTACACGTGCTAATTACGTCCCGTCTGTCCCCACAGGTCCTATTTGACACGAGGAAGCTACCCGTGCCATCCCCGTAGTGCTTTGGGGGCTGCTCTCAAATTTCGGCCCTCGAAGCCATTTTTTCGACTAAGTTTATGGCGTTTTTCACGCTAACTACCAACGTACACGTGCTCATTACGTCCCCTCTGTCCGCAGAAGTCCTATTTGACACGAGGAAGCTACCCGTGCCATCCCCGAAGTGCTTTGGGGGCTGCTCCAAAATTTCAGCCCTCGAAGCCCTTTTTTCGGAAAAGTTTATGGCATTTTTCACACTAACTCACAACGTACACGTGCTAATTACGTCCCGTCTGTCCCCACAGGTCCTACTTGACACGAGGAAGCTACTCGTGCCATCCCCGTAGTGCTTTTGGGGCTGCTCCCAAATTTTGGCCCTCAAAGCTCTTTTTTCGACTAAGTTTATGGCGTTTTCACGCTAACTACCAACGTGCATGTGCTAATTACGTCCCCTCTGTCCCCAAATTAGTGTTGGTTTTATTTGTATAGATTTATTATTAAGAATCACATATTCATTCTTCACAGTTACAGTTTTGAAATCAAAGCTCCTTTGTAGTAGTTATATTGCACTAGTTATATTGTATGAAATCAAAATTCATTCTAATTTATCTTGGTTTCTTCAATTAGTCTTAAATCTCAAATCACATTCAATTGGACTTGGTTACCTTATAGAAATCATAGTACGGTCCTTCGTGTAATGTACCAAAACACCAGGTCGGCTGCTGCAATGTCTACTCACATTATGCCTCATAACCTATTCAAAGCACATCACAAAAAAAAAATTTGCATACCAACTTTAGAAAACAATTCTATGTTAATATGAACCATATTTTTTGTACAACTTGCAGTGTCAAGAAAATTATGTTTACCGAATAGTAGGATGACCATTTGAACCTGGCAAGAGGGTTGTGAGCCGTGACACCACATCGTTTAGATGATTGAGTTGTACTTGTTGTGCCTCCCGTGCTTTTTTTTCTTCATCAACTTGTTTGATCAGCTGCTCTCTTTCCTCGTAATTTCCTCCGATCTCTTTTCTGCGTCTCTTTCTCCTTCAATAGCTCCTCCCGATCTCTTTGCGCTCCTCTTTCTCCTTCAATAGCTCCTCCGATCTCTTTGCCGCTCCTCTTTCTCCTTCAATAGCTCTTCCCGATCTCTTTGCGCTCCTCTTTCTCCTTCACAACTCCTCGTGATCACTTTGGCCGCTCACGAAGAACCTCCATTCGCTCTCATTAACTCCATATGTTTATCACGTGCTCGTGCCGCACTAGAAGTGGAAGAGGGTTGTGGGCCTATCCCACATCCACGCATAAGTAATTTTTTTTTCCCCAAGCACTTGCCTTGATATTTCTTCGTGGGTCAATGGCAACCCATAGCGGTGGCTGTGACTTGTAGATTCACCATATCATCCTGTAATGCCAACAAAACAATCAAGTCAAGATGGGAGAAGGAATTTAAAAAAACTTTATTAATTGATATGCATCACACTTGGTTTCAACATTCAATACTCACATGTAGCTCACCACATTTCGGGTCAATCCAATCTCCCGTCTTCTTAGACTTGTGTGCTTTCTTATAAAATTCGGGAAAATCTATATCCCCATCCTCATTTGCCTGTTACGTTGGGAAAAAATCCATTCACGAATTAGTACATGGTAATATTCACAATCAAGAAGAATCAATCATCCATTACATTGCTAAATTAACTTCTCACCATTAGCGACATTGCTATAGGAAATGATCGCGATCCACTTGTATGATTATAGGGGAGCATACCCCTATTTGCTTTTACACGTAAACCGTTTCTACAAAAATTAAAAAAAAAAAAACCAAGGACCATGCTTTACTAAGTTTCAGTGAAGAAGTTCTACATCTATTACTGAAGAAGTTTTACATATTAACACATAAATTAATTGCAATAATGGGCTTTCTAATTAATTTGTTACCAAGTGAGATTCGTCTTTCCAAGCAACATCAATCAAATATTTCCAGTCCTCCAAGCGCAATCCATTAGGCGGATGACTATAGGGGTCATCAACACCCTTTTCCTCAAGTTCGAGGAACTCTTGCTTTAGATTGTACCTCCAATCCTTGTATAGCAAATATGCTTTCCTATCAAGGATCTGTTGAGCTTGTTCATCATTTTCAAAATCATCGCCGATAACAAACTTGTCCTACAAACATAAATACAGAATTAGTAGAACAATTAATTTAACCAATTACAAATTACATAATACAAACATTATGGCAAGATGAATCTCATACTAGCACCGCTTGGATGACCGCATCTTTGGTACTTTGATCAATTTTTATCCATGACTTCACGCTCTGAAGAGGGCACAACCGTCTAATTTGAAGGCCCAACTCATTCGTCGCTGGGGTTGCATTCCCTCCTGTTATTGCATTCAACACCTGATTGACATAGATGTGTAATTTCTCCCCTTTTTTCCTAGCAATTTTTTTCTGCACGCCTTTGCCTAATGTAGGTCCTCGAACACGAGTTGACCTCGTTTTCCCTGCTACAAAAGGGGAACGTAGTGAAAATTACAAACATTGGTAATGGGAACGTAGCCAACATTACAAACAGCGTACAGTTGCTGCCAGCTACTGTGTGCCTGCATAAAATCGGACGTAAATTATGCATATTGTTGCTACCAGCTACTGTTTGGCTGCATACAAGCTTGGAAAATTATGCTACAACTTGGACAAAGTCTTGGTAAATTATGCATAAAGTCTTCGTAAAATTTGTATTTCCTATTATAGATGGTTTGATTTATTTTAAAGATCTATTGGAGGACACATCACTGTCCTCCAGTTTAAATATTCTGGAAAATGACTATGCTGATGCAACTCGTAACAAGAGTGAACTGGATGAGAGGGTGTTTGTTAACAAGGAAGATAGCTTGCTTGGTTCAGGGAGCTCGTCTGGAGGTGCCATGAATATCAGTGGAGCCAAGGTATGTTTTCCATGATAGATACACATTCTTTAACTCATATAGATGTAGTTGTTTAAATTCTTTAGATTAATTTTTTTCTTCTTCTGCTTCTTGTAGAGGAAAATTGATTCAATAGCATCTCCAACGAGGACAAGCATTAGCCCACTGGCTCCCTATTGCTCTCCGTCTGCATCTCATGCAAAAACTATTCCTTGTGGTAGTAACTCAAAGGTGAAAGCTACTCCTATAACCACAGCAATGACAACTGCAAAGGTTGGAAGCTCTCACTGTTGCTACCAACTTGGAAGGTTGTGTACCTAATATTTTATTTGGTGTGTAAGTGTCCTTGTTATGTGTTTTTTTTCCTTTGTTTTTATTTGCCTTTATGGGGTTTCCATTGCCTTACTTGATGACTTATGCACCCCCCCCCAAAAAAAAAACCAAAATTTTTTTAAACAACTACATAGTATGCTCTTACCCAATCCACCTGGCTGCGTCTCCTCCACCACAGTTTGTGTATCATCTGGTGGTTGCGTCTCATCAGACAACGTCATCGGGGTGCCAATCTCCTGTGGACATGCTTCAGATGTTGATATGTCGTTGCCACTTGTTGCTCTCTTCGTGACTTTGTCTTGATCCGGAACCATTGTACCTACATTACGTAACAAACGTACATGACTACTTGATATTATTTTGTTCCTTGAGATTTCCACTAATCGACAGCATGCAACATTGTTTTCTCAGCATTGCCATAATAAAAAAGAAGCATAACAAATAGGTTGGTAGAGATGGATAACTCATAAATTTCAAGAATGACAAGGAGAACACATAATAATAAGAAGTTGATTAGTGAAACATGAAAATATCCTGCATTTGTTAGAGCTTAGGCACCTGGCTCATAAAAGGAAAATACATACTTCCAAAGTAGAACTAAACAGTATCTTAACTAATTCAAAAGATATATGAAGAGAATGATTACGACAGCAAGCAAACAACTGAAAATCAGAAGTACACAATGACTCCTATTTCATTCAATGACTATATGTTGAATGACCATAATAATAAGAGGCCTCCTTTTTTGTAGGCTGGTGAGCATGATAATCATCTCAGTAGTAATTTTTTTTTTAATCCAGATGGCTACTTTGATAATCATAGCAGAAGTACACAACAAAATGTAGCTGCAACTTAAATAATTACGAGTTGATTATTAGTTACTCACAGTAAAATCTGATTTAGGCCAATTGGATTCCATACTACCATTTCTGAGTTATCGTTGTCCAACCAAAGGGACAAGGATGGGTCTGCAAATAGTCTCTTCGGCTATTCAAGTTTGTACGTGAAACAGCAGGGATGAAAGGAGATTTGGAGCTGCAAGGCCATTTATGGTGTGTCATGTTGAGGACACTTCTCTTACATTCAGAGGAAACAGGTTTTTCATACATGGGATGAGACTATAATCTAAGAGCATCTCTGTGAAAGAGTTTTATGTGGGTTATAACTTTTAGGCTGATGATTCTAAAATTCAGCAGACTGAAAATGATGATTCTAAAATTCAGCAGACTGAAAATGATCGTTTTTCAGATAGAATGATACAAAACAAACATCCCAAAACTAACTTTTAGGCTGATGAAGATTTTGCAAGAAATAAAATTAGTTGCTTAACAAATCATTGCATCTGTAACACACAAAAAATCAGGGTATGGGAAACAAATTATTATTCAATTAGAACATTACTTGCGGCGTTGGTGTACACAATCACTCATTATCAAGGAAAAGTTAGCTACTCGAGTTAGTTAGATAATGGTAGTATGGCGTAAATGGTAAGATGGTGGGATCGGTCTTGATAATTAGGGCTCGATTGAGGGTTTGCTAAAGTGGTGGTGCGAGGGTAAAGGAAGTCTTGGATGTCTAGAGCTTGGCAGGCTATCCTCCTCTCGTGTTGTGGTCGGTTTGGAAATTAAGAACGAATGTTTGTTTAAGGGTGTAGCTCAGTTTTGGAGGTTTATGCGAGAGAATGAAGTTTCAAATAGCATTGTGGGTAAAATGGTTTTTCAAGATGGATTATTCAATTCATGATCTGGTATCCAATTTGCACCAGATCAGATTGCATGTTTGAAGTCTACGTAGGCATTGAAGTGGGAGCAGGATGGGAACAGGATCAGATCTGTTCTGGAATTTAAGTGGGAGCAGCATTACAGAGTTGGTATTGGGTGATTTGTCTTCTGCTGGTTAATCTGTCTAAAGCTGATTGTTTTGTATTCTGCTGGTGTTGGTTGTTCTGTCTTCAGATTTGGCACTGGTCTGCATTTCGTTGCACTGCTCTGCTATGGCTTTTTCTGGATCTGGTATGGCTCTGAAGTTGGCTTTGGTGAGTTGGGTCAATCTCAGTTTTGGTGTGTTGCACTGTGGCTATAGGAGTGGGTCTTGAGTTGGTGACTGCAGCTGCTGGTCTTCAGAGGGTTATGCTTCTGCTGGTTATGGTCTTAGACAGTCCTGAAGTGTTTGGAATGGCTGAGTGCTATTCTGTGTGTTATTCTGAGTGCTAGTAGCTGACATCCCAGATTATTTGAGTGCTATTCTGCTGTTTTGTTATTTCTGCAATTCTATATGGCAGCATACAAAGGCAACTTTCCTATGGTGGGTGAAATTTGAGTGTGGTTGGGTGAATTTTGGCAGCACACTGATCTGCTGGTTTGTGGGCTCAGCAGCTGGTTGGTTTAATCTGTCTGGTATGTGAGCTTATTCAGTCCTTTATATTGTTATATATGTTATTCTTAGAATGGGCTTCATGTGTTTGATGACTTTCTAGAGGATTATGTATGGTTGAGCCATAACATTGAGGAATAATGCTCCAACAGTGGGGTTTTGTGGTTGTATGGTTTCCAATGGGTGCTTTATGAAGAGAATGCAGGAGTGCATCAGGTTTTGACAAGCTTATTCAACTTTTACACCTGCAAGAAGCTGGGACACCCTTATGGGTGCTTTTTGAGGAGAATGCAGTGGGGATAGTGCTACTATATAGACGCATCGGTTTTGGGTGTGTGCTTGCAAGGAACAAATTGATTTGGGCTGGGACATCCTAGGAGAGTGCATCAGTTTTGGGCTTCAGTATCACAGGATCTGGTACATTTTGTGATTTGGGCTGTGTGATTGCATCAGTTTGGGCTTCAAATTGATTCAGTTTTTGGGATGCAAATTGGCAGATTGGGCAGAAAATGGCTTTCTACTGTGAATACATCTTGGAGAGCTCGGATTTGTTGCTGTTTTGGTCTTTTGTTGGTTGGTAGTTGATCTCTACCAGCATAGTTTTGGTCTGTTTCTTTAAGGGTGTAGATATGGCCTGAGTGCCCATCCTTTGATCTGCCTCTGGTGTCTACCAATTGATGTCTACCATCATAGCAGCATTGGATTGGTGTTTTGGTCTGTTAACATTGATTACAAGTTGATTATGACCAAAGGGATCTTCAACTCCATGGACTAAATTGATATTACTTAAACAAACTAAAAACTAAAAACTAGCCAAAATAAACAGAGGGCTGCAGTAGGACACACAAACCTAATTATCATCCTGAAGAGAAGCATCTGCTGCGGCGAATTGTCGAACGCAGCAAACAGAAACAGAGCAGAGGTGCAAATCTGCACAGATTGTGGGAAAAACAGCCAAACAGCACAGGTGTCCGACTGGAAAAACTGAACTGAGTATGACATTGATTCTCAATTTGATTCTAGGTCCGTATCTGCATCAAAATCACTTTCCATCTCATGTTCTTCGTCATCACCCGAGATTGTTAGTTCATCGTCGTCATCGCAGATGAAATCATCGTCCATAACACCGTCCGGTTGTACACGCTTATTGGACTGAGAAACTTCCATGGAAATAATTTGCGGTTCAATGTCATCCCGACGTAAAACAACAACATCATCAATAGGCTCAGTTGGTATAACAGTACTATTTTCATCATCTTGCAACACTTCATCAAATTCTGGCACATCCCAGATTCGTCGATGTTGAAACTTTTCTACGACTCGCCAATTCGGCCCTAACTTCGTATCAGGAACGTAGAAAACTTGTTGAACTTGGCCTGGGAACACAAACGAGTCATCTTTATACCATCGACTTCTTACATCAACAGTTGTCACATGTGGTTCGACACGCAAAGTTCGAGTACTACCGGTGTTATACCATTCACATTGGAACAAAACAACCCGGTGTCCAAACAAATATGTCAGTTCCCACACTTTACAAAGGTAGCAGTAGAACTTGATCAATCGGCCTTGGTGGTCGCCTTCCACTACCAACCCACTATTTTGACATTTACGGACGGTTATCACGGTCGATAGTATGGAATCGACGCCATTACAAATGCATCCGAATATGTATTGACTAAGGCATTAGGTCCATTGGCTAATGCCCACATCTCATCGGTTGCCGGGTGAGTTTTCATTTCGCAATTGGTTCATCTACACAAGAAAGTATGTGATGTCAATTCAAAGTTAGAATAATTCAACGTTAGCTCCACACTTTACGAACACGTTACATAATCTTCTGCGATCTTTGAACCATTTCGGAAATTCTTTGCATTGTCGCGTTGCAATGTTGCATGAACTTCCATATTTTTGTTGCAACACGAGCTTGTGTTCCCTAGTTAATACGAAGTACGTCATAAGTAATTGGAATAATGAAGACTGTAAAAAATAAAAACCATGTAGGAAAGGTATGTTGCATATATGACGAAGACGCATACTCTAGATATTCATCGACTTCCAAACTATTGTGTAGGATAAACCAATGAGCCAATTCGCGGTCAGCTACGGACACATTAACTGCCCTTGGGAGTTGACCAAAAGGACGAAGATTTTGAGTGAAAATCGCCAACCCCGGTCCATTGTCACCCCCATCGTAGTTCCTTTCTTCCCGGTTAAACACCGTTTCAACGCCATGCAAATACATTGAACAAAACATCGTACACTCTTTGGATATGTAGGCCTCCGCAATGGATCCTTCTGGACGAGCTTTATTGCCCACAAATCCTTTAAGAAGTCCAAGCATCCTACACATAAAAATCGGCGTGATCGTCAGTATGTTCATATTGAACTATAATTACAAGAAAAAATTTCTGACTCGTTATACCTCTCAATAGGATACATCCATCGATATTGGACAGGCCCTCCAAGCCTAGCCTCGTAAGGCAAATGAATTGCCAAGTGGACCATCACATCGAAAAAAACAGGAGGAAAAATCTTTTCAAGCTTACAAAGTATAAGTACGATTTGTTCTTGCAATTTCTCCAAATCAGTCACCCTCAATGTCTTCGAGCACAACTGTTTAAAAAAAGTTCCAAACTCAAACAATGTGGTCCCAATCTCGGTAGGAAGGTATCCTCGCATCCCAATGGGAAGAAGTCGGTGTAGAAGGACATGACAGTCATGACTCTTGAGGCCAACTAACTTAGAACCATTCGCGGTGACACAATTGGATACATTTGCCGCATAGCCATCAGGAAACTTAATTGATTTCAAGAAATCAGAAAACCCTATTCGTTCTGCCGGGGACAATGTGTACAATGCCGGAGGCTTTTGGAAAGAGCCATTCGCATGCCTTATCAAGTGTAACTCCTTTCGTATTCGCATGTCCTCTAGATCCAAACGTGCTTTGTCGGTGTCCTTGTTCTTGCCATCAATGCTCAATAGTGTCCCAAGCAGATTGTCACATATATTCTTCTCTATGTGCATGACATCAAGGTTATGTCGAAGCTTAAGTGTTTTCCAATAGGGTAGGTCGAAAAGAATGCTTCTTTTTGTCCAGTTCGGAGTTGGATTTTCAGTCCGTTGTCTTTTTTGGTTGGTTGGATGCTTTCCATATGGCTGACGTCCCCAAATTAATTTGCTCAAAGATTTGTTCTCCGATAACTCCACGAGTTTGGACCGATATTCAATGTCACCGTTGAATAGCTTACTTCTCGCCAATTATGGTTCTCGGTAAGTACCGCCGAGCACCCATAAACCCTATCTTATTGCATAACGCCGAGATGATGCATCCACGTTACAATTAGGGGCGTGCCAAGTAACCTTTTGTACTCCAAACCGGATAACGAACCATATGCGTGGAAATCGTTGATGGTCCACATGACCGCTGCATGCATTGTAAATATGTGGTGGTAGAGGCATCATATGTTTCCACACCATGCTCCCACAGAGTAGTTAACTCTTCTACTAATGGTTGCAAGTAAACATCGATGTCCCTTCCAGGTGCGAACCGTCCAGGAATAAGCAATGACATCATGAGAAATGGATCTTTCATACACTTCCATGGGGGTAGATTGTAAGGCATTAAGATTACGGGCCACATGCTGTACGATGTACTCATATGTCCGAATGGATTGAAACCATCCGTGGCAAGCCCTAGCCGTACATTTCGAGGATCCGCAGAGAACGTAGGATGCAACCTATCAAAGTCCTTCCATGCCTCACCATCAGCTGGATGTCGCAATACTCCATCATCCACACGCTTATCTTTGTGCCATCTCATATATGCAGCTGTTTTTTTCGACATGTAAATTTTCTTTAACCTCGGTGTCAAAGGAAAGTACCTAAGTATTTTCTGGGGAATTTTTTTACGAGTCTTGTCGTTCAACTTGTATCTAGACTCGGTACATGCAGGGCAATTCTCCAATGCGGCGTTGTCCTTCCAAAATAAAGTACAATCATTCTTGCATGCATGAATGGGCTCATATCCCAAACCCAAGTCACGTAAGAACTTTTTCGCTTCATAAAAGGTCCATGGAACATTTTCATCACACTTTGGGAGAATGTCTTTGAAAACTTGCATAACCATATCGAAAGATTTGTTGCTCCATTTATTGTACACCTTCACGTGAAGCATCTTAATTACGAATGACAAAATGGAGAACTTTTCACACTCTGGATATACTTGACGTTGAGCATCATCGAACAACTTCATGAACTTACACAAATTGTGCCTCTCCCAATTAAATGCGTTCTTCGTCGATATGATCATCCATGAGACCACTCATGTAAATCTCTTGTAACATGGTTGGAAGTTCATCCACATTTTCGTGATTGGTTGTCATTCCAGCTCGGTCGGTTTGAGTATCATCGTTTCGCATAGTAGGATGACCACGAAATAGGGGAACACGTTTCCCGTGGTGGACCCAAGTGCGCTAAGAACATGCGATTCCTCTTCGAAGTAAGTGCAACCGTACAACATGTCGAAGTAATTTCGTGCCGTTCAAGCAATCAACACAAGGACAACGGATTTCATCCTGCGGCCCTAAATTCTTCATAGCGAACTCCATAAATGACTGAACACCTTGTACATACTCTTTACTTTTTAGCCTATCTGTTATCATCATCCAACTCTTGTCCATTCTTGGAACAGTACACATCAAGCGAAGATGAACACGAAGCGACAAGAAATTGGAAAAATACTCTGTAATGGAAAAGAGTTAAGTAAGTTTAGGGGCTCGATTAGCATTGCTTTTTTGAAGTGAAGAAAATAGTAATAACAGATCGGTATCATGAATGAGCATAAGAAATCATTATTCTTTTATGTGCTGGCCCCAGATTTTCTGAACTACGGCTGACTGTTGAAGAAATTATTTTCAACTATAGAAATCAACAACAGTGTAAACCTCAAGTTTTTCGTAGTGTGTTTCTTGATTGGTCATCAACACGCCGTGATGGGGTATGTGTTCATAATGTATATGTTTCACCGTTGCGGTCATCAAAGGTAGTTCTATATTTTTTCAATTATCTTTGTCCTACTCTTCTTGAAATGTGTAGAGAAATCTTGAAATATCTCGAGTTTTAAGTCAGACAATAATCTAAGGGTCATGAAGATTATAAACTACAAAAACAAACCAATTTGGATGTGTCTAATTGTTTTAAAAGGAGAATGCAGATAGTTTATAATTTTAAACTTGCAAATCTTTAAGGTCCAAAAAATTTATATTGAATTGAGGTGTTTCACACGACAACTACCTAACCCAATGTAGATGCAGAGTTGAAGTATATCACTTGTCAGATAGTTTATTTGTTTATTATTTAAATGTATTACAAATTATGATTTTATTTTATATTCATTTAAGTGATCCAAACACTACGCAAGAATGATGAATTTTAAGACACATGCATGGTTAAAAATTTATACATAAAAGATGAGGGCCATGCATTGTGAAAAACATCCAATCAAGCCACGCAAATGCATAGAGGATTAAAAATCAAAGGCAATTCCGTACAAGTACAACACATCATCATATCATTTAATGCATATAATTATATCATAACAAAAACAAAAAAACATGTTTACATATGTATTTTATATATGTATATATATATTCAAAATGCATAAAAGCAAATAGAAAAGACATTTGGTAAGTCACCAGAGGGTGGGAATGGCCGGAGGGGTTGAGAATCAAGGGGGAGGAAACAGAGATTAAAATTTTAATTTTCAAAACAACTGAAAACACTTTCTTGTTCCTCACATTTTGAAAATTTTGGAAATTGTAGTTATTTTTTTGGAAACAAAAACACTTGCCAAAAGTATTTTCCGTTGGGGTTTATCACTTTTTGGAAATGAAAATAGTTGCCAAAAGTAATTTTCTTTCCAATTTTGAAGGGGGGAAAAAAACAAAAACAAAACTCATCAAACATGCCAAAGCAATTTGTGCTGAGAAATAGTTCCGACCAAACAAATAGGAAGTGAGAGCAAGTGTGATGCAGAACTCATCATGACATTGACAGTGCACACAAACTGCTGTAAACTCTATTATTTTGACAGCTTCATGAACAAAAGTCTCAGTAACAAAGGCCAGGTGGGTAGTCTCTCATATTAAATTAGGGTTTGCAAATTTTTCAAAACCTTGAAAAATAACCCATGAACCAAGGAAACTTTTGACATTATGATCTCAACTTGTTGCTTTAGAATTGCAAAATTTCATAACAACCTAAGTCCACACAAGTACACTAACAAATTGGTTATGGTCAAAAAAATATAAAAAAAAAATAATAAACAATCAAAACCCATGTAGTTTTCTCACTAAACAAAGTCTTAAGTTCCTCACAACAAGATAACCTCCACATGTCCATTTACAAAACCATATAATAATAATAATAATAAAGTCTGTTTAAGGGTGTGTTAGTTTTCACTTAACCTCCTGTAATATGAGAGACTAATCTTTTGAAGCTATGTGCTATGTGCTATGTGCTACGTGCAGTTCAAACATTTGGTTTGGGTGTCGCTTCTCTGAAGTTGTGTGGACCCTTAGGATCGTGTTTGAGCGTCATTGTAATATCTACTTTTTGGGTATAAACTAACCCCTTACCCTACCTGAATAAATAAATAAATAATAATTAAGTCATTCTCTTCAAACAGAGAAAAATATATACAAATGTCTCACCAACTACCATGTTTTCCCTTTTTTCTCTTCTTATGGCCCTTCCTATGGATTGCTTGATCTCACATAAAGAAAAATCATATGAAATGATGCAATCACCACATAAAGATTTTCAGTTTTCCTGCCTTAATCAAGTAGATCACCTTTGACAATAACTCAATGGACAACATAAATGTATTGCTAAATACTATATTTTACAAGCTAGGGGCCTTCTCGAAGAGTAGTTCCATATGTATTTTAAGCTGTACATTCAGTTCTTTGTAAGGAACCTTTTATGATGAGTTTGTGTGTAGCATGATTGACCTTTTACTTCGGACTCTTTGCCGATGCCATTAGGCCAAAGTTAGATGGAGGGATTTATTAATATTTGAATTTCAATGAGCAAGTGTTACCGTGTAGTTGAGTGTCACAGTCGAGAGGTTCTTAGCTTGTAATCCATATTTGTGCATAGTTGATTTTGATCCCCTTCACTCTATGAGCATAGGCATATTACCGAATCACGTATATCTTGTATTCGATATATGTATTTATTTTTTGTTCCTTTGTTTTTGTTTTGTAGATTAGAGCCATTTGGTTTTTGCATCACATTAACAACATTGTATCCAAGCAAATGGATATATAGTTTGTGAATGAATTTTCCCCAAGTATTGATGCATCAATTAACTTTTTTTCTTTTTTTTTTCCCCACATGGTTGTGTCATTGGGACATCATGGGTCGTACGATACGGAAAAGCAAAACCATTTTTGAACATTTTCGATGCAAAAACAGAGGCACATTTATAATGATAAGAGTAAATCAGAAAAGCATCCAAAATCAACAAGCGTGTTCAAAAAGCGAGGCACATTCGAACCGATTTGGAACATTTTCGCCAAAACAGAGGCACATTTAAATGAGACAAAAATAATCCAAATCCCAAATCCAAATGGAAAATGAAAGGACAAAATGAAACCCTAAAATTAATCGTGAGAGAAGGGGATGGGAGACATCAACAACCAGGATAGAAGCGGATCGAGAGAGAGGAGGAGACGATGTAAACATACTGCGATGGTGATGATCGCCGATTTGCTTGGTGTCTTTGGTGGCGGCCCGGTGGCTCGCGATCGTGATGATCGGCCCTGGTGAGCGACGGGTTTGGTATGCTGCTGTCGGTGTGTGAGAGTGAGACAGAAGAGAACAAAAGACTATGTGTGTAAATATGTACTGGGCGCCAAAATTACTTATTTTCCCTCTAAAAAAAAAATTTCGAACATTTCGCGACTAAACAGCATTTTGTCGCCAAAATTCATGGTTGGCGACAAAAATTTGGTCGCCGAAGATGAGTTTTTGGCTACTAAATTAAAAAAGTCGTCGGCGATACTGGATATACAACGACTACCTCAGAATGGTCGTCAAAAACTAATCAGGAAAATGTTTTTTTTTAGGCGACAAAAATGGTTAGTCGCCAAATAAACAATACGGCGACAAAAATGGAAGGTTGGTAGCCTAAACTGATAAAAAACAGCGACTAAAGGGGAATTTGGTCGCCAATTGTAGTGTATGGCGACTAAAGAGCTTTAGTCGCTAAAAGGGTTCAATGAATGCCGACTGAAGCTCATATTTAGTCGATAAACGTTGTGTTTTTGGCGACTAAAATTGGTTTGGTCGCCAATTTTAGTCGCCAAACATGTATTTTTTTGTAGTGGTGTCTCTAAGGCTTGAGATAGAATTGATTTATTGGGCCTGTTTGGTAGAGTTGTGGAAAAGTAATTATAGATTATAACTTAACAGATTATAACTTATTGCTGTGAACATAAGCTGTTAACATATTTGGTATAGCTGTGAGATTATAGATTTAAACAGTAGAATAGTGTTTGGTTGATAAGCTATAAAATAACTTTTTGCTGTGTAATTGTCATTTTTACCCTTATATGATATAAAAATAATTATTTTATCATTTTTTTCAATTTTAATTTAAAAAAAAATTATTTCATTAATAAAAGTTAATATAATTAGTATTACAAAAATCATTTCTTTCATTAATATTATCAATTGTTAATTTTGTTTAATTTATTAATTCATTACAATTAATATCAATTAATATACATGTCATTTCATTTAATAGAAGTTATTTCACTTTTTTATTATTTTGTTTTGTTTTCATTAATATCAATTAGAACAAAAATGTTTTTTTTAATATTATTATTACAATACCAAAGATTATTTCATTAGTAAAAGTTAATATAATTAGTATTACAAAAATCATTATTTTCATTAATAGTATCAATTGTTAATTTTGTTTACAAAAATCATTGTTTTCATTTTTTATTATTTTGTTTCGTTTCATTAATATCAATTAGAACAATTTTTTTATATATTATTGTTACAATACCAAAAATTATTTCATTAATAAAAGTTAATATAATTAGTATTACAAAAATCATTATTTTCATTAAGAGTATCAATTGTTAATTTTGTTTAATTTATTAATTCATTACAATTAATATCAATTAATATACATGTCATTTCATTTAATGGAAGTTATTTCATTTTTTTATTATTTTGTTTTGTTTTCATTAATATCAATTAGAACAATTATTACAATTTTTTTTTATTTTTTTAATTATATTTATTGATATTAATTGAAATAAATTTATTTAAATTGATTATTTTTGTTTTTAATTGGTAAAGAAATTACCAAATAAATTTAATTTTGTTTTTAATTATTATTTTAATTATTTTGTTTTTAATTATTATTTATTGATATTAATCGAAATAAATTTATTTAAATTGTGCAATTCATTTTAATTGATTATTTTTATTTTTAATTGTTAAAGAAATTACCAAATAAATTTATTTTTGTTTTTAATTTTTTTTTTCTTCTCTTCCTTCTTTATGAACCATTCGTACACTAGTGGTCTGCAACCCTAGCCACCGCTGCGATCTGGAACGGCAGAGAGGGAGTGCCATCGCTCGTCATCGTTCACCAGCCTGAACAACGCTGGAGATGGTTTATTGGTTCATGAGAAACACAGAGAGAGAGAGAGAGAGAGAGAGAGAGAGAGACGACGGCAGATCGTGATGCGTAGGGTTTTGAGATTGCGATGCCTTCAGATCGCGATGACGGCGGTGGATCCACCACAGCCACTGACACCTCTTCTCTCTCTCTCAATTTCGAAAACACTAGATGGCAGAGGAAGAAGTAGAACAGAGGCGGCGGTGGATTCGCCACCGTTAATCGAGGCTGTCGATTTGGCTCTCATAGACACTAGGTTTTCGTCGCCCTTCGCCACTGCGAGCCTCTCTAGGGCAGTGATTGTCACTCTCATAGATCTGAATCCGAACACACACACACACACACACACACACACACACACACACACAGAGCTAGGGTTGGTCAGAAATTGCCTCTCAGAGGCGTGCGAGAGACAGAAATGAGTTGTGTTTGGTTTATATACGTGGCACACTGGTAATAACTTGAAATGGTGAGGGGCATTTAAGTCATTTTGCTCCTCAAACCCCGACTCTGGCGCTTAAGTGAATCAAAAGCACCTCGGAGGAACTCATAGAATAATCACTTTTTTGACTTAATTTAAGCTAAAAGTTGATCACTTAAATTACACCAAACACACCAAAATCACTTAATTTAAGCTAAAAGCTGAAATAAGCTGGATTTAAGTTTTACCAAACACTCCCATTATAATCTCTACCTTCATAGTAAAAAATAAATTTAGAAATGTAAGATTATTTTAGAATCACCTAAAAGGTTTGCTTGTGTTTGTTGGTTTTTTGGTTTTTTTTTTCAATATTTCTTATCTTTGTTTTTTTATTTTTTTAGGACAAACATAGGCATATTCTTATCTTTGCTTTGCAATAACAGTATCAACGGTAACAGTGTGGCTTTGGTTGTCAAGGTTGACATGCAATTATGGCTTGGGTTTCATCTAATTTGAATTTGAGAGAATTTGTAGGGTTTATCATGGGTCTTTTTTTAATAATTTGAACCATTTATTTTGTAAGGTCTCCATATCCATAAAAAAAAATTAAGTTGATTCAACAATCAAAATGTTTTTATTTTATCGTGTTTGTCTTCATAAAATGAATAATCTATTTTCATAAACATGTTTGTCATTTTTTTTTTTTCAGAAACAAAATCGATAAAATGAAAATATTACGATTATCAAATCAATTTAATTTTTTTTTTTTTAATAGTATACACAAATGGTCCTACAAAATGAACAACTCGGAATCATCAAAGCAAAACCAATGGTAAGCCTCACGGACCTCACAAATTCTTTTAAAATTAGATTTAAACTTAAGAAAAATACAACTCTATATTAAATTTTACTAATAAGAAGGGGAAGCATTATTCAAATTTACTAATAAGAAGGGGAAGCATTATTCAAACTTTAAATTAGGGGAGCTATGTCATTTTGTTAAGATTAGTTATTTATTTATTTATTTATTTTTTATCAATAATCTACATACAAATACTCAAAAAATTAATTAAATAGATCAATAATATAAGCCCTATGGTGAATCCACAATCTAAAAATGAACAATCTAGAGGACTGGCCAGATTGAAGACAATCTTAACTCTTTATATAAATTAAGAATAACAATTTAGCTTATTCTTTCAATCTCGCCTCACTCTCTACAAGTTATTTAATTTAGAGGTAAGAATGAGATTTGCGTACACATTTCGCTTTATCCACAAATTAATACTTTTTATCTATATATAATTTTATTTTATTTAAAATACTATAATATTACACTTCACTTGTTCATCTCTTTTTCTTGTCTCTCATCTTGTTAACTAAGTTTTATAGCTTATTGAACCAGGTGTCTTATATATTTTTCATCTCACTTTAATTCGTATTATTCATCCTAGCTTGTGCCTTTCAATTGCAGTACCAACCTTCTAAAGAGATCTACACTAATCTTAATTTGCAATCTTTTTTAATAAGTTGCACCTCACTTTTACAAGTCTCTTTCTCTCATGCACACACAGTTTACATGATTTTGATTTTATTCACTTACTTTTTAAAAAACACAGATATTGACACCCGAGGCTATAAATTTAAAATAATAATAATAATAATAAGATTCGATGTATGGAGGACATACAAAATATATAGTTTATATATTATTTTACCATTTTGTTTCATCTCCTAAGTGTATTGGTATAATAAAAGTCATGTATATGTAAGACTCATACTATTTAATAAATAGTGAGACTTAACATGTTACATAAAAAAAAACCACCTATGAAGTGAAGAGTATTGATGAACAATAATGTTAAGTATCATGAAAATTTTTTATGAAGATTATTTATCTTCGGATTAGTTTATAATGTTTTATTGTATGTTATGTAATCACCCTTTAATTAGTTTTATGAAATTTTTCATGATATTATTTCATACGGTTCCGATTCGTAGCTCGAAATGGTGAGGCTCGAAAGTGGCTCGACACCAAAACGACGTCGTTTTGATGTCATTTTTCTTTTTCTTTTTTTTTTCTTTTTTTCTGCGTTTTTGTTGCAAAAGGAAGAAGAAAAAGAAGGGAGGAGAAGAAGAAGGGTGGGTCTGCAGATCTTGTTCATCATCTTCATCAGCATCAACAAATTGCAACAACATTTGTAACTCACATCTGGGAAATCAAACCGCCCACACAAATCAAACCCAAACCCATACACACACAGACACAGCAGCAAAATCACCCATACACACACACACACACAGAGCAACAAACCGGCACGAGCCTCGTCGGCGGCAGCACCAATCTTGGGTCGTCGTTCGTCGTTCGTCGTCCGCCGTCGTCTTCTGTCGTCGGCAGAACCAGCACCATCGTCTGCCGTCGTCCTCCGTCGTCGGCAGAACCAGCACAAGCCTTCTCTTCCTCTTCTTTTCTTCCTCTTCTCTCTTCTCTCTTCCCTCTTTCTCTTTTCTTCTTTTCTCTCTCTTTTCTCTCTGTCTCTGTATTCGAATGCAAGAAAAAGAAAAAGAAAAAAATCGAGCCAAAATCAGGCCACATTTTTCGAGCTACCAGCCATTTTTCTATTTCATAATGCATAACATTACTCATTGATGAATTGTTTAGTGATATATAGCAGCCTCATTTATTATATGTATGAATATGTAGTTAAAAGTAAAAATATAAATATAATTTGTTATCTTTGGTGAATATTACTCATTTTGTTTGAGTTTGAATTTTCAAAAATAATTTTAGAGTTTTAAATTTTTTATTTTTCATAATTTGTTATCTTTGGTGATCTTTTTTAATAGTTTAGTAATTTTTTAAATGCACCTAATTTAGATGTACTTAAAAAAAAAAATAGTTATGAATAAATCTCTAAAAAAATTGATGAATTCAAAAAAATTACAAAAAATATACTATGTTATTATTTTTTATTGTATTTAGTGATTTTTTTATTATTATTTTTTTTTTTTGTAATTTTGCTATTGTAATTTTTAAGTGTATCTAAATTAAGCAGATTTGAGAAAAAATTTAAAAAAAAAATTAAAAATTCACTAAAAATAATATATATATATATATATATATATATAAATTGAGAACTCAAAAATTTACTTTTAAAATTTTCAAACCAAATAAAGTGATTGATTCTTTTATTGCTTTGAGTCCCACTTAAAATTATAAATTCCAATAAAAGAATCGATCATAGCGATGAGCAAACTAAATTATTTTGACTGTGCATTGTCTACCGTTGCGACTCCAAGAATTTGTAGGGATGGGTCACTCCAAAAATTTAAATTCGACAATACGAGGGGAAAAAAAAAATTAAACCAATTGACATTTGAACTTCTCCAACTTTGAACAGAATAATTTTTAATAAAATATTATTATCTTAACAAAATAATATATAAAAAAAATACATAAACTCTTAAAATTGCACTGGGGAAGGTGTCATTTTCTGGAATCATGATAACCTCCTTGTTAATAATATCAAATACATTCCGGCTTCCCTCAAGGACTGGAGGGTACTGTTGGGCCTGTGAGGATCCATCATGGGTCTCGTTTCGATAATCTGAACCGTTTAATATGTAGAACTCGTCAAGTACTATATGCTTGTAAAAAATTACGTTGATCGGATATCGATAACTATGTGATCAAATCAATTTTGTATGGAAAAAAAATAGACGGTGAAAATAAATAGATTATAAAAATCTAATTTGATTACATAGCTATCGATATCCGATCAACGTGATTTTTTACAGGCATATAGTACTCGACGAGTTCTACACATTAAACGATTCAAATTATCGAATTGGGACCCATGATAGAACCTCACGGATCCAACAGCACCCTCTAGTCCGATCACGAATGGGAGGAATGCCATTCCCTTTTTCTATATTTGTGATTAAACAATCATTATTCAACTATTAATTTCTCATTCAGTTAGGCAATCACTTCTTTACATGTTTCATTGTTAAGAAAACTTTTTCTATTGTAGTGACTGCAACCAGTAAAAGCAATAATATATAATTTCATAAACAAATATATCAATGGGTATATAAAATTCGGATAATTATTGCGTAATTTTAGAATATAGATACGTAATATTTTATAATATTATAATTAGTAGAGAAGGTGTGTAGGTAAGATATTATATTAGGTAATTGAAAAATATGAGATGACATATTAAATGATGATTGATTAAGGAGGACGGACACATGATACTCCAAACTCATTCTATAATTTTCCATAAAATTCTTTATGAGTGAGTCCCTTTCTTCTTTTTTTTTTTTGGATCAATTGATTATCAACTAAAACTTTTACCATAGAAAACAAAAATAAAAATTCAAAGGTTTTTGACATGCTGATGGGTGGAAGGGACATATCACTTGCCTTGTGTCGTCGTACCTAATTGACTAAGATTTTGTTGCCGACGTTATGCTTTGAAAAAGTCTAATCACAAATTCAAATGTTGTTGCCGACGTTATGCTTTGGAAAAGTCTAATTGCACAACTTCGAAGCACAGAATAAAATATAAATTAGGATAGCTCTACGTCTCACTATTTAAAATTTGTTCCCTAATTATTTGAGAAGTTATTGGTTGATTTTAGAATATTACTCAATATCATTCATTGAGGGATAAGTGTTTCATTATCAATCTCTTAAAAAGAGAGAGAAAAATAGCGAGTCTTACTGATTTAACCAATAATAATCAAATTAAAGTACCACATTAGCTTATCCATGAACAAACAATAATTTTTCTTATCATTTAGGCTTTGGAAAATATTTGGTAGCTCAAAATTTTATGACTCAAATAACTTAAATCTGTCAAAACAATGTCATTTTACACTCATTTACACTCAAAACGACGTTATTTTGAGTGATTTGAGTTATTTAAGCGATAAAATTTTGAACTACTTAATATTGTTGTTATGCTTTACATAACTAATGGCTTCTTATAATGGATACTATTCATGAGTGGAGAGAGAGAGCGAGAGAGAGAGAGAGAGAGAGGTGAGACCCACCACCCTCTTCTTTTTTTAATCTCTAGGCGGTGGCGATGAGAAAGACTCTTCATCTTTACTTCATCAATGAAGCAAAATAGGAATATCCCATAAAATATCCTAAAAATCTAGGCATTCACTAGTGAAAGCTCATGATGATAGAGAATCATATGACAATCTCTATTAGTGATTACCAATTGCGCTTCAATATTTATCAGAATCAGCTTGCATGATTGGAGAAATCATGTACACCACCTAATGTTTTATTATTATTATTATTATTATTACTTTTTGTATTATTATGAAATAGGTCGATATTTTTTATTTTTTAATTTCCTATTATGTGTAAGTTAACAAGGGCTTTCTACTTGAATACAAATACTAAAGTTGGAAATACTTCTCACATATATATCTAATCAACAATTTTATTTAAATAAAAATATACACACATGCATACACACAAATTTGGCATTGTTATGATGATTGGGTGTATGGACATGCTACGATTAAATTTGGTCCTAGTGACTAAATTGGCTTCTAATCAAGCAAACTATGAATTGTTTAGAAATTTTTATTCTGAGAGTTTGTATCAGAATATTTGGTGAAGTTTTTATTTATAGTTTATTATGTAATAATAACTTAAATAAGTTGGAAACAATTAATTTCTAAAACTGATAAGAGATCATTTTCGCTTCTATTTTTGAATTATCAATATTTTATTTATAATAAATTATACCAAGTAATACCTATGTATAGTTGACCCTGTTCACACTTGGTAGTAGTTAGAGGAACTACTCTACCAACAATTTTATAAGATGAAACTTGAAGTAACTATTATAAATTTGTCTCCTCTTCGGAGATTCCGTGAAAACCAACATCGCTAAGTTTAAAATAGCGTAGTGTCAATTTGGGTACATGCATCAACGCCCTATGTTATTTTGTATGACGTTTTATGAATAAATTACGTACACGTATAATTTTAAAAAATTAAGCGCATCAATTAAGTTTAAATGTTATTATTGGGCACCATGAGAGTCAAATATAAGACTTCCATATATTATTCCATAGTAGAACTTTCATGTTCAACACCTTAATTATTGGGCCAAGCTTGTGGATTCTCATTTACAGGCCTTAAAAGGCCCATATTTGTGGCTAGGCCGAAGACTAGGCAAAGATTGCCCAATAGTGGACCATGGTTTTTAATGTGTCCACTTAGGTTGGGTTGGCCCATATCCGTATTTTCCATCTTCCCAAACACACAGTATTTTGTAAGGAGTTACTGGTTGGTCCTTTGGACCAGACTTAATTCTTAGAAATCCTGATCCAAAATAATTTAACCCATCTTTCATTTTTATCCCTTACATTTAGTTGAGTAATTTTACCCTAAACCCAAACACATTCCTATCTTTATTTCTCTCTCTTCCCTCTCTCTCTCTCTCTTATTTTTGTCACTGGCACACCATTTCCTCCACCTTCTCCTTTATCACCAACCATCATCTCCTTCTCCTTCGTTGCCATCATCATTTCTCCTTCCCCTATCATTCATCTGCTAGTTTCAACACCGTAATCCTCCATTATCGATCTACCATCTTCGACATTGTCATTGCCACCATCTTTCTCCATCACTGGTTTGGAATGCAAAGTGTCCAATCAGTGCATTGAAATGTGTTGTTGATCTTCTACAGACATGTAACGGATTTGATAAATTTATTACTTAATTCAGTGATAAATTTGTTGTGATGCCCCATCTCTCTCTCTCTCTCTCTCTCTCTCTCTCGATTAAAGTTTGCTATTTGTAAATTTTTTAACAAATTCATCAGTGATAAATTTATCATTGGTTTAAACAAATTTATCACTAGTTTATCACTGGTTTAAACAAATTTATCACTGGTTTATCATTAGTTTAAATAATATAGAGTTCCGAACTTGTCAATGTCGACACACCCATCTCCATTCATGTTGATTTTTTTAATCTCTCTCGAGATCTAGCATTATCTCTCTCAATTCCAAGGGCTCAGAGCGGTTCTCATGTTCACCAACACCAATGAATTCATCAATGGCTCGAACTTCGTCAATGTCGACACACCTTATCTCTATTCATGTCGATTTTCTTGATCTCGCTTAGATCTAACACCATCTCTCTCAAATCCAAAGGCCACAGAGACAGTTCTCATGTTCACCAACACTAACAAATTCATCAATGGCTCTGGTAGTATAATAGTAGGGGCAAAATAGGTATAACAAAATTATAACAGGATTTCCTGGTGCATAAGATAGAAACTTAGGACTTAATGGGTAATAGATTCAATTACTGGGACCAACTGGTAAAAAATCCCTATTTTATATTCAAATTTCTTAAACCGAATCAATGGATGTGGGCTCGATTCTTCAACATTGTGGCTTGGGTTTGAATTTCAAAAGAATAATGATATAGAAAGAAAAAAGTTATACACAAAATTTATAAAAAGTAATGTGTTAAATTTACATTCATTCGTTTCAAACTAACTCATAAACTGGTCTATTATTTTGTTTACAAACCATTCTCCCTTTCGAAAAGCTAGCTTCCATGGATGCAATTTGGCTCTCCACAAAAAAGGACCCCGAGAAAGACTACATACCTACTAGTGCAAGTGGGAGCCTTGTATATTGTTTTACCCGGTGTTGTTTAATTCCTCCTTTTTAATTTCTTATTTTATTTCATTTTTTTGTATGATTTGTAAAATAATAGGATAGTCAGTAGTTAATATACTAGATGAGGTGCTAATTTATTAGGCAGATGTATGGGTTTAAGTTTTACTATTGTGCTATGCAAAATCTCTTTCCCATTTTGCTTCCATCAATTAATAATGAAGAATACACTACAATATATAAGAGTTTTAGAAATTAAATTTTTTGGTCTTTAAAACAAAAAATTTTGTTGCAAAAGACATTTAGGGACTAATTTCTATCGTCGTGAAGATAGTCGTTAAAAAGTCATCCCGAAAAAGTAAAAAAAAAAGCTTTTAGCGACAAAATTTTGAAAAATGTCATTAATAAATACATTTTTAGGGACAAAATAATTTGGTCTCAAAATGGTTTATTTATTAGGACAAAAAATTTGGTTCTAAAAAGATAATAATTCATTACTAATGTCCAATTTTCGTTACTAAAATTACAATAACGACACTTTTCGCAATATAATGAATTAGTCCTTAAAAAATAATTTTATCCCTAAATTTTAGTATCTAAAATTTTAATTTTTTATAGTGATATGTTTAGTCAAGAGAAAAAAAAAATAGTGAAGAACCTTATATTGATGTACTATACAAGTGGTTGCATATCATTAGAAGATAATGAACAACATTAATCTAAGAGTAGTGATTGCGCATTTCTTGTTAGAGTGTTTGCATCTTGAATTTGAGTATTAATTTGTAGAGGAAAAAAATTGATAAGGAAAAGCATCAAAATCTTAGTTTCAATTTTTGTCACTTCTCTTCACTTTTTATTGTAATCTACTAATTCATGATCCAAATATTTTTTTTTCTTCGTATTTTGTATTTAAAATATAAATAAAATATAAGTTAGTTTTATTTTTTTTAATTTCTCTCATTTTTCTTTTTTTCTTTTTGAATTTTTACTCAAATCTATAATTTAAAAGTGATTTGTTTTATAGAATGTTGCCCATCATGTCCAAATCAAGATTGACAAACGAAATTTCAACCAAGTTTGACCAATATCCATATCAAAATTGTTTCACGCTATGCTACAAAGTTGGCCCATATTAGATACCCGAGAAAAGATTTTCCGCCCGAATCCAACCCCTCCCGAATGCCCCGAAAGAGAAGAGAAAGAGAGAAAGAGAGAGAGAAGAGAGAGGAGAGGGAGATCGTCGCCTCGATCGCCGTCGTCGTCGCTCATTTGCTGCTCACGCCTTCGTCGCCGATCGCGTCGCCTCCGCCGCCTCCTCCATTTTTTTAGGCCTCCTCCAGTCCTTCCTCCCCCTCCTCCTCCTCCTCCCCTCCCCTCCCCTCCTTCTCTTCTTTGTCTTCTTCCTTCTTCTGCAGAAAAAAAAATCAAAAACCCACGACGTTTTGTATGTTAGGGGCATTCGGGGCTCCCATTTTCGGGCTCCCAATCACGTCTCTTAGATACCCAATATAATATATGATATATCTTGCACAAATGCATAGAAAGCTTAATTGCAGGTCCATTTGGCCCACATATTGGTACCCTTTTTAATAAGAAGAATTATATATAAGTTTACTTTGTGTACTCATTTTAGATTTAATGATGTGTAAATGAAATGATTGATAGATAACTAGAGAACATATGAAAGAAAGATTTATTTTAAATATTTTAATACATTGCCACATCATTGAGTTTGAAGAGTGAATTTAATCACTACAAGAAAATACACTTTTGGCGACTAAAATATTAGTCGCCAAAAGTACTGATTTTAGTCACCAAAAGACTTTGCCGACCAAAATTTTTGGTTGCTAGCTTTGTCGGGGATACATCGTCGCGGAAGGTATTAGCGACTAAAGAACATTTAGTCACCAAAAGTACTACAAAATGCCGACTAACACGTTAGTAGGCAAAAATAACAAGTATTAGCGACGAAAAGAGCCTTAGTCGCTGATGACTCACATTAGCGACTAAAATATTAGTCGCCCAAAGGGTGCATTAATTTGTTTAACTCACTTCTTTAGCTACTAAACCATTTGTCGCGAAAACTTAACATATCTACGGCGACGAAATGACTGGTCGCCAATAGTGTTATTTCAGCTACTAAATTTTTAGTCGCGAAAAGGGTCATTCTTGTTTGGCTACTACAGGTTAGTCGCCTATGCTTTTTATTATGTTTTAGCGACTAAAATTGTTGTCGCCAAAAGTGTTTTCCATTGTTTTGGCAACTAAAAATTTTGTCGCCAAAAGTGTTTTGAGTTTTAGCTACTAAAACAGTTAGTCGCCAAAAGTCTTTCGATTTGTTTTGGCTACTAAATATTTAGTCGCCAAAAGATTTATTTCTCTTTTTTGGCTACCAATTGTTTTGTCACCAAAAACGTCATTTTATATTTTTATTTTATTTTTCTCATTTTAATAAATTTTGTTAGAATCTGTATGTATTCACTGCAACCTGTAATTTGTATACAACCTATATATATTATTACCTATTCGTAATCATGTTTCACTTACAACCATCAAACAAAAAGAACACCTGCTAATGTAAACTGATATACAAACCAACTATATATATTCCAATTACAAATAATTACGTCATACATTCCAAATACGTTACCAAAACAATGTCTTCTTTACACAACATTTTTACTATACTACGCATTGTAATGACCATTTGCCAAGGTACAAATTACCATGGTAATATGTACCACGGCAAAAGGTAATCTACATATATACCACCAAAGCAATTAATACAAGCTCCAAAAATACTATGTACCCCGCCATAAATTATATGTACGATGCATCCAAATTCCATGTTCTATTGATTCTATACCACCAGAGCAATTAATAGAAGCTCCAAAAATACTATGTACCCTGCCAAAAATTATATGTACGATGCATCCACAGTCCACACAAAAAGTATAAGACGACAAAAAACTTTCCAAATCCTTGCAAAACTGTGAATTATCTTCCGGACAAAAAAAATAGAAGATCCACATATCAATGCCAAAAGCCATATACACAACAAAAACTACACCCATTAGTTCCATTGTAAACATAGTTGCAAACAAAAAGTTATAGCCATCTACAAAACACAAATTGCAAGCATGTCAATTGTAATTGAAATTGTATTTAACTATAGGTTGAATTTAGGAATTTCAATATAGTTTCTTTACACTTTAAATTGTATTGAAAGTGTACATTTAAAGATGCAAACAAATTTCTCAAGTCAAGCATGAGCCCAAGTCAAGTTTAGTCTAATGTGTAAACATATATGTATTTTATTCATAAATGTACATATATCGAGATGCTTACGTAACATATATATTTGTAACCTTTAATATATAAGCTTTAATATATTTTTATAAGCTTTATAGCATTTCTCACGCCAACTCCCCAACGTCTGGCGTGCTAATTAAATCGTCGACCCCACAGATCCTATTTCACATAAGGAAGCTACGTGCCATCCCTACGATGCGTTAGGGTGCTTTCAATTTTCGGCCCTCGACGGTCTTTTCGGCTAAGTTTTGACGTTTTTCACGCCAACTCCCAACATACACGTGCTAATTACGTCTGTCTATCCCCACAGCTCCTATTTGACACAAGAAAGCTACCCGTGCCATCCCTACAGTGGTTTGGGGGCTGCTTTCAATTTTCGGCCCTCAAACACCTTTTTTGGCTAAGTTTATGGTGTTTTTCACGCCAACTCCCAACGTACACGTGCTAATTAAGTTTCATCTATCCCCACAGGTCCTATTTTATACCAGGAAGCTATCTATGCCATCTCTACAGTGATTCGAGGGCTGATTTCAATTTTCGGCCCTCGAAGGCCTTTTTCGGCTAAGTTTATGACGTTTTTCATGCTAACTCCCAACGTACACGTGCTAATTACGTCCCGTCTATCCCCACAGATCCTATTTGACACAAGGAAGCTACCCGTGTCATCCTACATGGTTGGTTGCTTTCAATTTCGACCCTCAAACGCCTTTTGGCTAAATTTATGGCGTTTTTCACGCCAACTCCCAACGTACACCTGCTAATTACGTCCCATCTGTCCCCACAGGTCCTATTTTACACCAGGAAGCTACCCGTGCCATCGTTACAGTGGCACGGGGCTGCTTTAAATTTTCGCCCCTCGAACGCTTTTTTTGGCTAAGTTTAGGCATTTTTACGCCAACTCCCAATGTACGTGCTAATTATGTCCGGTCTATCCCCAAAGGTCCTATTTTACACCGAAGCTACTCGTGCCATCCCTCTGTGGTTAGGGGTGCTTTCAATTTTCCCTCGAGCGACTTTTTGGCTAAGTTAATGGCATTTTTCACCCCAACTCCCAACATACGTGCTAATTATGTCCTGTCTGTCCCCATAGGTCCTATTTGACATGAGGAAGCTACCCGTGCCATCCCTATAGTGGTTCGGGGGCTGCTTTCAACTTTCGACCCTCGAATGCCTTTTTTGACTAACTTTATGGTGTTTTTCACGTCAACTCCCAATGTACACGTGCTAATTACATCCTGTTAGTCCCCACAGGTCCTATTTGACACAAGGAAGCTACTCGTGCCATCCCTACAGTGGTTCGGGGGCTACTTTCAATTTTCGGCCCTCGAACGCCTTTTTCGGCTAAGTTTATGGCGTTTTTCATGCCAACTCCCTACGTACATGTGCTAATTACGTCCTATTTGTCCCTATAGGTCCTATTTGACACGAGGAAGCTACATGCCATCCCCGGTGGTTAGGGGTCGCTTTCAAATTTTGGCCCTCGAAGGCCTTTTCCGGCTAGGTTTATGACGTTCCGATAAAATGACATTTTACATAGGAGACTAACTGAACTAATATATTTTTATGTTGATTTCTTGGCATTGTAGGGACTTCTGAAAACTGATTTTTTTTTTAGATGTTTCTCATAGTGTAATATTTGAGCCTTCGTTATTTATAAAAACATATTATTCATATAATTTATTGATGAATTGAAGGTTTACTGGAACAATTATTGGTATTGGAGATGCTGATACCAAAAGATGGGCATAATCTAAATGGAGATGCCTCAAGGTAGTATTTTGTCTACTATACTAGTTATATTGTACTAAATCAAAATTCATTCCAATTTAACTTGGTTTATTCAATTAGTCTTAAATTTGAAATGACATTCAATTGGATATCACAGCTACTATAATGGCCTCATAGTCATAGGCTCATCATATTTGCTTTTGGGGAACTTAATATTTCATTCCAATCATGTGGTTACCTTATGGAAATCAGATTACGGTCCTTTGTGTAATGTATCAAAACACCACGTCGGCTGCTGCAAAGTCTACTCACTTTATGCCTCCAAACCTATTCAAAGCACATAGCAAAAAATTATTTGCATAGCAACTTTAGAAAACAATTCTATGTCAACATGATCTATATTTTTTTGTAGAAGTTGAACTAGCTTGTCAAACAAAATTTTGCTTACCGAATAGTAAGATGACCATCTGAACCCTCCAAGAGGGTTGCGAGCCGTCACACCACGTTGTTCAAATGATTGAGTTGTACTTGTTGTGTCTCCTGTGCTTTTTTTTCTTTATCGACCTGTTTGATCAGCTGCTCTCTTTCTTTCATAATTTCCTCCCGATCTCTTTCTCCTCTTTCTCTTTCAATAGCTCATTATGATCTCTTCAGCGCTCCTCTTTCTTCTTCAATAGCTCATCGTGATCTCTTTGGCACTCCTCTTTCTCCTTCAGCAACTCCTCGTGATCTCTTTGACGGTCCGAATGAAAAACCTCGATTCGCTCTCATTGACTCCATATGTTTATCACGTGCTCGTGCACACTAGAAGTTGTGGGCCGAGGGTTGTGGGCCTATCCCACATCCACGCAAGTAATTTTTTTTCCACGAGCACTTGCCTTGATATTTCTTTGTGGGTCAATGGCATCCCTCATCTGTGGCTATCACTTATAGATTCACCATATCATCTGTCATGGCAACAAAACAATAAAGTCAAGATGGGAGAAGGAATGTAAAACAACTTTACTAATAGATATGCAACACACTTGGTTTCAACATTTAAAACTCGAGATGTAGCTCACAACATTTGGGGTCAATCCAATCTCGTCTTCTTGAACTTGTGTGCTTTCTTATAAAATTAGGAAAATCTATATTTCCATCCTCATTTGCTGTTAGGCTTGGAAAAATTCCGCATTTAATTAGTACATGGTAATATTCAAAATCAAGAAGAATCAATCATCCTTTACATTAGTAAATTAACTTCTCACCATAAGCGACATTGCTACAGGAAATGATTGCGATCCACTTGCATGATTATAGGGGACCATACCCCTATTCACTTTAGACTTTTGAGCATTTCTAAAAAATAGGAACAAAAAAAAAAAAAATGGATAAGCATTTTTACATATTAAAATATAAATTAATTTCAATAATGGGGTTTTTAATTAATTTGTTACCAAGTGAGATTCGTCTTTCCAAGCAACATCAATCGATATTTCCGATCCTCCAAGCTCACTCCACTAGACGGATGACTATAGGGGTCAACAACACCCTTTGCCTCAAGTTCGAGGAACTCTTGCTTTAGATTGTACCTGAATCCATATATAGCAAATATGCTTTTCTATCGAGGATCTGTTGAGCTTGTTCATCATTATCAAAATCATCGCTGATAACAAACTTGTCCTACAAACATAATAAGAGAATTAGTACAATAATTAATTTATGCAATTACAAATAACATAATGAAGACATTATGGCAAGATAATTTTCATACTAGCACCGCTTGGATGACCGCATCTTTGGTAGTTTGATCAATTTTTCCCCATGACTTCACGTTCTGAAGAGGGCACAACCATCTAATTTGAAGGCCCAACTCATTCGTCGCTAGGGTGGCATTCCCTCATGTGATTGCGTTCAACACCCGATTGACATAGGTATGTAATTTCTCTCCCTTTCTCCTAGTAATTTTTTTCTGCACTCCTTTGCCTAATGTTGTTCGTCCTTGTACACGAGTTGACCTCGTTTTCCTTGGTACAAAGGGGGAAGGAAGTCACAAATTACAAGCATTGCTAATGAACTTAAAAAAAAAAAAGGTAGCCGTTGTGGGTCCTCTTAGTTTTTTCGCTGTCTACTGTTGCTGCCAGCTACTATTTGGCTGCATAAAGTCAAACATAAATTATGCTATAACTTGGATTTTGCTGCTATTGATGCAGCTGGGCCAACATTCAATTGGCGGTTGCTAATGTTGTAGCTGATTTCAAGGTTGTTTAGCTAATATTTTATTTATTGTGGAAGTGTCCTTGTTATGTGCAAAGTAATGTTTGGTTTTTTTTCTTTGTTTTTCTTTGTCTTTATGGGGTTTTCATCGCCTTACTTGATGACTTATGCACCCAAAAAAAAAAAAAAAACCAAAATTTTTAGCTTACAACTAAGTTCAATGCTCTTACCTACTCCAGCCGTTGCGTCTCGTCCACCTTGTTTGTGTATCATCGGTGGTTGCGTCTCATCGAGAACGTCGTGAGGTGCCAATCTCCTGTGGACATGCTTGAGGCGATGTCGTTGCCACTTGTTGCTCTCTTACATCGGCCCGTCTTGATTCCGGAACCATGGTACCTACATTACGTAACAAACATACATGAATAATTGTTCCTGACAGATTTTTTGCATTGCAAAATGTCTACTTGCACGTAAATAAAATACATAAAGGCTCTCAGATGAGAGACCCCCTCTTGTCTCTGTTCCATGAAATAAAATACATAAAGGTTATCAGCGATAAGTACTATGGAGATAAATGGTGCAAGTACATGGAAGTTAGGATACTAAGTGAGAGGCTTAAAATTAAGGAATCAAAGTGATAATATCTCACTATTGAAAATTGTTATCGACGATCACAAAGTATGAAGAGTTTTTTTTTTTTGGGATAAGCATGAAGGATGAAGAGTTAAGTTATTACAACTATGCAATCAAAAGAGGTTGCAAAATGATTTACGATATACCACGGTCATGATTGTCAATAGGCTATAATAACCTATCTTTTTGATAAGTGCCAATAAACCATAACCTATATATTTTAGTATGTGTTTAAAGTATAATAATTTCTCATAGTTTCTTAAGGGCATGTCTGAATATGCAAGACTAAAAAAATGATGAAACCAAGCCACTTTGTATAACATCATGCCTCTGTAATAATAAGCATGTTAACTAGGCGTACAATGTAAATTTACTCCAATATGTTTTCAATCTATTTATGGCACTATCAGAATTGGTTTGCAAAAATCTATAGAAGTAACATAAGCTTACAGTTCAAAGTTTAATCCTTCTTCACAATTGAGATCATATTTGTACTAGCATGTAAATAACGTACAACTATCACAGTTCAAATTCAACAAGCATATATTGCCATACTAAAATACCATACGAATAAGTACAACAATAAGTAGGCTGCAACAATCATACCTTATGGCAAATCTCACAAATTATGTCTCCTTTCTCATTGCACCAATGTTGAACACACGTTCGGTGAGCATACTGTATAAAAATTCTGGATACATTGAAACATTTAAACAAGCAACAATCAATTTAAAAATAAAAATTATTGATGCATGAGACTACGTCGTGGGTGCATGTGACCAAGGCATTACCAGCAATGTATTTGTTGGTTGCTTGTTTAAATGTTTAGTATCACCCACTTTACAGATTCCTAGAACTTTAAAATGCAGGATCCATTTTTTTATATAAGACATATTGGAGGAGAAATTATTATTTAGGGGCTTATTAGGGTGTTGAGCTAGGATCTTTCAGTTAGGGAAACCTCATTGAATAGTAAGAAACTACAACGTACAGAAATTTAGGGCTTATACCTAGACTTCACAATTGTTTGGAGCATATTATAATCTTGAAATCTCTCATCTAATTGTGTTATAGAGAGTGCTTTTTTTAATAGCAGACCTTTTTCTTTACGAACTTTGATCTTGTATGTTTTATGAGCTTCATTGACTTATTAATTGTATTTGACTTTAGCTTTTTGTAAGTCCTGTGGATGGACCGTATCCTCTATTTTTATGAGCTTCTTCTTCTTTTTCCTCCTAAAAAGCTAAGTAGGGACATATTGTTGCCAAGTTTTGGATTAGGGATGTCAGCCTTTGTTTTTATTTTCAGCCTTATTTTTGCTTCTTTTGTTTAATGCATAACATGAGTATCTGAATCCATATGCTAACCTAAAAAATGTCATGAATCTGGGTGCCATATTTTGCTTATCTTGTTGTGGTAATTAATTTTCTCTGTTCCTTTTGGTTTTGTACAAATTCACCCAGGTTCCTGTGTCCATCAATATTGAGGCTTATGACCCTTCTTACATTACAGAACAAGTGAAGTTAAAAGCACAAGAATTAAGGTGTGCTTTTGACATCCTTTTCATGATAAAATCCTTTGCAGCTTCTTTATAATGGCCAATATTCATTCAATCCAATTTCAGTTTTATTTTTGGTTAGCCCTTTAGTAATCAATACTTGGGTAAGGTTCGTTCATAGTAACTTTTGCTTGGTTTCTTCCATTGTTATTATTTTGATTTCTGCTCAATTGCAGGGATCGAGCATGCGGAAAGAAAGAAGAGGACGAGACGAAAGTGGAAAGAGAGAGGGAGAAGAATCAAGCACACAGAAAGAAAGAAAAGGAAGAGAAGAAAGTTGAAAGAGAGACGCAGAAGTATCAAGCATGCAGAAAGAAAGAAGAAGAAGAGAAGAAAGTGGAAAGAGAGAGGGAGAATGTTAAAAGATTCTGATGGTTCAAATGTGGAATTATTGTTGTTGTCATCATTTTTGTTGTTTCTTTTTTTATTATTTATGATCCACCATATGTGATGATGTCTCTATTTCTTTCTTCTTAGTGAGTTTTTATTTTATTTTATTTTTAAACTTTTACTTTACCTTTGTTTTCATAACATTTTTTAACTATATTATTATGGATTCATCTTTCCTAGTCATAGCTGTGTTAAGAGAAGTGTGATGGAGATAACCAAAGTAAAAAAGATTAAAAATTAGGACAGAAGATTGCATGCAGTGCCATTATAAGAAATCAAATGGAAATCATATATATGCTGACATATGACCAAGGCATTACCATATCCAATTAATACATGTTATTGGCACTAAGATGTAAGGCTCTTCAATATGAGACTATGTAGTTTAAATGAATTAGAGTCTATCCCAAAAACAGAAGAAGAATAGAACTTCTGATTCACCTCCCCTTCCCTCTAAATGGCTACAACTTACAACTATTGGCTTGAGCATAATTAGTAGGAAAATTAATCCCCCTAGAGGTAAATGCAGTTTCTATGCATCTTTCTAGAGCAGTGATAGATCTTTGGTAAATTATGACGGTTAAAATCTTCATGCATCATCTGATATTTCTAAAAGCCAGCATAAGAGCATTTCTATCAGATTATTAGCTCACATCAGTTTCAACAATGCTTTGCCCAAAATAGATACCATCATACCATAGATAGAACACTACCAATTTTTCAAAACAAATATCAATATGATAGTACCTAACCCATCTTTGAGGTTACTAGCTACAGAAATTAGGAACATGATCTACAAACTTTTCATCTATGGCAGAGCAAAAAAAAAAGGACAACAAATATTATATTTCATCTAGCTACAGATACCATGCATATGGCAGGGGAAAAAAAAAAAAAAAAGGTCAAAATCTGTCAAATGAAAAACATACCAATGGGCATATATTATATTTCCATATATGATCGCATTCAATGTTGAATGTTTCTCTTTTGCCTCCTTAAACCATTGATCTGCATTACTGTCAGAACAACAAGACATAACTATTAGATCTCAAATATACATGATAGTCCATCCAACCATTTGTACAACGTGACAAATATCCATAAATTATGTCTAAAAAAGAGTCATTGCTAGAGGGACAGTATTTAAGGCTTAGTCAAAGATGCCAAACTTCAAGGTTTCAAGTCCTATGCCAAACAAAAAGCTTGTTCAAAAAGTAGTAAGTGTGTCAGTTATGAATCCTTTAAGAGCTTTAAATTCTAATCAAATTTGTCATACTTCATTTCCAGTTTTTAGGTTGTAAAGCAAGAAAACAAGCTCTAGTCCCATTACAGAGCAACCCATCAGGAACTATTCATGCTAAGGTAGCAAGTCATTGCAACATGGTAATGTTTCACTACTATTTAAAGTGAGTCAAGTTCCATAAAATTCCAAAACTTGATAAACTTAATTCCAGTATAAGAATAAAATTTTCCCCCAAATCAACTACCAAAAATTACAATCCAAAATTTCAATAGTGGTGTTAATACTAAGGAAACACAGAAAACAAGTAAGAGGGCTGAAAAGCATATCAAACTAAAAGTTTATTCATGTTGTGCTTTGTTTCCTTTAAAACATATTTTGAAATGCCTAAATGTTGTGTCAGATTAACAACTAGCACAACATGAATAATAACCAAATAGCAGCACACAAAAACAGCAGTCAAGCATCAAGCAACCAAAATGGACAAAAATAGCAGCGATCTGTCAAATTCAGCAAACAGAGATAGAACAGAAAACCAGTAAATCTGCCACAGATTGTGGGAAAATCAGCCAAACAGCACAGTTGACTGAATGGAAAATCTGACACGAGTGTGAATTTGATTTTCAATTTTCTGACAAAGTTCATAGAAATCGTAGAGGAAATTAATTACAAGGGTAATAAGTTCATAGAATATGAATGTATTTGGGAAATTGGGGTCCGAACAAGAAGAAGAAGAAGAATCAATACATAACTAGTCTACTCACCATATTCTTAATTGCCCTCATGACATCAACAAAACAAGCCGGACAAAGAAACAAACTGAGTTAAAACTCTAGGTCCGTATCTGTATCAAAATCACTTTGTATCTCATCTTCTTCTTCATCATCACCCGCGATTGTTAGTTCATCATCGTCATCACAGATGAAAGCATCATCCATAAGACCCTCGGGTTGTACACGCTTATTGAACTGAGAAACTTCCATTGAAATAATTTTAGGTTTAATGTCATCCCGACGCAAAACAACATCATCATCAATAGGCTCAGTTGGTATAACAGTACTGGCTTCATCATCTTGCAACACTTCATCAAATTCTGGCACATCCAGCTCTGGCACATCCCAAATTCATTGATGTTGAAACTTTTCCACAACTCGCCAATTCGGCCCTAACTTCGTATCATGAACATAGAAAACTTTTTGAACTTGGCTTGGGAACACAAACGAGTCATCTTTATACCATCGACTTCTTACGTCAACAGTTGTCACATGTGGTTCGACATGCAAAGTTCAACTACTACCGGTGTTATACCATTCACATTGGAACAAAACAACCCGATGTCCAAACAAAAATGTCAGTTCCCACACTTTACAAAGGTAGCCGTAGAACTTTATCAATTGGCCTTGGTGGTCGCCTTCCACTACCAACCCACTATTTTGACCTTTACGACAGTTATCGCAGTCGATAGTATGGAATCGGACGCCATTACAAATGCATCCCGAATATGTGTTCACTAAGACATTAGGTCCATTGGCTAATGACCACATCTCATCGATTGCTTCGGTGACTTTTGATTTATAATTGGTTCATCTACACAAGTAAGTATGTCATGTCAATTCAAACTTAGAATAATTAGCGTTATCTACAAACTACACACTAACGAGTTTTAGCTTACGCGATGTTTGAACCATTTAGAAAATTCTTTGCATTGTCGCGTTGTAATGTTGCATGAACTTCCATATTTTTGTTGCAACACGAGCTTGTGTTCCCTAGTTAATACAATGTAAGTCATAAGTAATTGGAATAATGAAGACTTTAAAAAATAAAAATCATGTAGAAAATGTATGTTGCATATATGATAAGGAATCATACTCTAGATATTCGTTCACTTCCAAACTATTGTGTAGGACAAACCAATAAGCCAATTCGCGGTCAGCTAAGGACACATCAATTGCCCTTGGGAGGTGACCAAAAGGACGGACATTTTGTGTGAAAATCGCCAACCCCGAGCCATTGTCACCCCTATCATAGTTCATTTCTTCCTAGTTAAACACCGTTTCAACTCCATGCAAATATAATGAACAAAACGTCGTACACTCTTTCGATATGTAGCCCTCTGCAATGGAACCTTCTAGCCGAGCTTTGTTGCCCACAAATCCTTTAAGAAGTCCAAGCATCCTACATGTAAACATTGGCCTGATCGTTAGTATGGTCATATTGAACTATAATTACATGAAAAAAGTTTTGTCTCGTAGTTATACCTTTCAATATGATACATCCATCGATATTGCATAGGCCCTCCAAGCCTAGCCTCGTAAGGCAAATGAATTGCTAAGTAGACCATCACATCGAAAAAAGCAGGAGGAAAAATCTTCTCAAGCTTACACAGTATAAGTACGATTTGTTCTTGCAATTTCTCCAAATCAGTCACCTTCAATGTCTTCAAGCACAACTGTTTGAAAAAAGTACCCAACTCAAACAATGTGGTCCCAATCTCGGTAGGAAGGTATCCTCGCATCCCAATGGGAAGAATTCGTAGAATGACATGACAGTCATGACTCTTTAGGCCAACTAACTTACCACCATTTGCAGTGACACAATTGGATACATTTGCTGCATAGCCATCAGGATACTTAATCAATTTTAAGAAATCAGAAAACCCTATTCGTTCTGCCGGGGACAATGTGTACAATGCCGGAGGCTTCTCAAAAGAGCCATTCGCATGCCTTATCAAGTGTAACTCCTTTCATATTCGCATGTCCTCTAGATCCAAACGTGCTTTGTCCGTGTCCTTGTTCTTACCATCTATGCTCAATAGTGTCCCAAGTAGATTGTCACATATATTTTTCTCTATGTGCATGACATCAAGGTTATGTCGAAGCTTAAGTGTTTTCCAATAGGGTAGGTCGAACAAAATGCTTCTTTTTGTCCAGTTCGGAGTTGGATTTTTAGTCCGTTGTCTTTTTTGGTTGGTTGGATGCTTTCCATACGGCCTGTACGTCCCCAAATTAATTTGGTCGATGTTGTTCTCGGATAACTCCACGAGGTTTAGACCGATTCTCAATTTCACCGTTAAATAGCTTATTTCTTCGCCAATTATGGTTCTCGGTAAAATGCAGTTGAGCACCCATATATCCTATCTTACTGCAACCTCGAGATGATGCATCCATATTACAATTAGGGTAGGCTAGGTAACCTTTTGTACTCCAACGGACAAGGAACCATATGCAGAAAGTCGTTGATGGTCCACATGATCGCATGCATTGTAAATATTTGGCCGTTTGAGGCATCATATGTTTGCACACCATGCTCCCACAGATTAGTTAACTCTTCTACTAATGGTTGCAAGTAAACATCGATGTCTCTTCCAGGTGCGGATCGTCCGAGAATAAGCAATGACATCATGAAAAACGGATCTTTCATACACTTCCATGGGGGTACGTTGTAAGGCATTAAGATTACGGGCCATATGCTGTATGATGTACTCATATTTCTGAATGGATTGAACCCATCCATGGCAAGCCCAAGCCTTACATTCCTAGGATCTGCAGAGAACGTAAGATGCAACCTATCAAATTCCTTCCATGCCTCACCATCAGTTGGATGTCGCAATATTTCATCATCCACACGCTTATCTTTGTGCCATCTCATATGTGTGGCTGTTTTTTTTAACATGTACAATCTCTTCAACCTCGGTGTCAAAGGAAAGTACCTCAGTACTTTGTGTGGAATTTTCTTACCTGTCTTATCGTTCAACTTGTATCTAGATTCCGTCCATGTAGGGCAATTCTCCAACGTGGCGTTGTCCTTCCAAAATAAAGTACAATCATTCTTGCATGCATGAATGGCCTCATATCCCAAACCCAATTCACGTAAGAACTTTTTCGCTTCATAAAGGGTCCATGGAACATTTTCATCGCACTTTGGTAGAATGTCTTTGAAAACTTGCATAACCATATCGAAAGATTTGTTGCTCCATTTATTGTACACCTTCACATGAAGCATCTTAATTGTGAAGGACAAGATGGAGAACTTTTCACACTCTGGATATACTTTGCGTTGAGCATCATCGAACAACTTCATGAACTTCAACAAATTGTGCCTCTCGAACTAAACGTTCTTCGTTGATATCATCATCCATGAGACCACTCATGTAAATCTCTTCTAACATGGTTGGTAGTTCACCCACATTTTCATGATTGGTTATCATTCGACCGTGCCTTCGGTATCATCGTTTAGCATAGTAGGATAAGCACGAAACATGGGAACATGTTTCCGTGGTGGACCCAAGTTTGATAAGAACATGCGATTCCTCTTGAATCAAGTGCAAGTACTGGCGTGTGGTGAATTTACGTGCTATTCAAGCAATCAACACAAGGACAATAGATTTCATCCTGACCCTAAATTCTTTGTGGCGAACTCGATAAATGATTGAACACCTTCTAGATACTCTTTACTTTTTAGCCTATCTTCGATCATCATCCAACTCTTGTCCATTATTGGAACAGTACACATCAAGCAAAGATGAACCTAGGAATGTATGGCAACTTGGAAAAATACTCTGTAATGGAAGAGAGCTTCTGCAAAGTGTAGGGGTTCGATTAGCTTTGCTTTTTGAAATGAACGAAATAGTAATAACAGAAGGGGATGTTTTGCCTATTTGTCAATTGCATATAGTTAAGCTAATTTCATTACTAACTTGGCATGTATTCATATAAATGTGACATACATTCACAATTCTATGTGAAACTAACACTTTCAAATATTAGTGTATTCAATGCTATTTTTATGCATTATTCACAAATAAGAGTGTATTAAAGACTCTTTTAAGCATTACGCAGTAGTTGCTACTGATTAATCACACTTTCTAATCCTAATTTGTTATGTTTTGGACACATATTTCTCAATTGAGGTTGACTTTTAAAGAAATTATTTTTAACTATACAAAGCAACCACAGTGTAAACCTCAAGTTTTTCGTAGTGTGTTTGTTAATTGGTCATTAGCACGCCATCATGGGGTATGTGTTCATTGTTGGGTCATCAGCAACGTCTTTCCATAATTTTAGTTCATGACATTATATTGCTAACCCATGCTGAGGGGAGAAGAAAATGTTTTGTTAACTGATAATCCTAAAGCAAAATACCCAAAGCAAACTACTGGTTGTTCAACTATAATTTGTTAAAGATGCATATCCTAACGTCCACGTGTATTGGATGTACAATTATAACATATTTAAGAACTCTTAGAGAGGAAAATAACAAGTATTAAAAAAGTCAATATTCTAATTTTTTAAAAAACATGATAGACTTAGAATATGAATAGCAAGAAAACATAAAACAAAGTATAGAAAAATATTGACACATGCCCAATTAAGAAGACAATGTAATGAGAAAGATAGCTAAACAAAATTTGTTTACCACATCATAATGAAAATTCTCCAAAAACCAAACAAAATTGAATGCAAAATACAGTCTTAATTCACCACTACCAATATATTGTTACCCCACCAGAATGGATCTTTAAAAATTGGTTCAGGATTATCATGTTATATAACCAAATTACAAAAGCAAACACCCATTTCATTTAAATTTAAATCTACCAAAAGATGGAAAATAATACTAGAAAAGAGCAATCGATATAATAAGGAAAAAAAGTGAAAACGAGATGACATACAATATGATCAATTAACACTTTTCTCCATGAGCTTGGCATATGCTACATCCATCATAGTGCCACTTGGGAAGCTCTTCAGGACCTTTAAAAGGTACAAAAAGAGTAAAAAGTCTGTGTAAGACCAACACCAACATATATTACAAATCGTTATGGCTAATCAAGAAGATAAACAATAACCACAAGAATAAAATAGAAATTCGTCCTAAAAAAAAAGAATAAAATGGAAACTAAATATTTAAATAAGGAAAAACTATTACCCTTGCTGTACTTCTGAGATCGATGCTAGAATCACCAATCCTTTTCAACAATTCAAAAAAAAAAAAAACTTGGGTGAATAAGACATAAAACAATTCAAAAATAACTATGTAATTTGGAAAATTCTATAAAACTAAAGACAACCATCAGTAACACTTAAAAGAGGGAAAGAAAATCACCAAAGATGGTATATTGACAAAACTATCATTAATAGAGTTCCAAATTCAAAGAATGAGGGGGGAAAATTCCCAAATAAAATCATTGAAAATTTGCATCAAATGACGGCAAATATTCTGAAAACTATAACACATGAAGATTAGGAATGTATCTGTTATTGATTGTTGCTTGGTACATACCCAATTCGAAGTTGTTCCTCAAACCAAAAAATGATGGTGTATTGGTTTGGTAGAGAGTGAGACATGATGAGAGAGGAAAATACAACTAAGAATAAGAATACTCACATCACTCATATGAAAACAACAAAAGTCGTACATGAAAAAACCCTAAACCCGCAACAAAAACAGGAACATCAACACCCAACAAGGTCAAGATTGATTTAGAACCATTATCAAATATGTAAACTATAAGAACCTTCCGTATTTCAAAGAATTATAGAGAAGTGTGACAACCCTCACCTCTGATTAATGTTAAGCGTGATTGAGCATGATAAATGGCGATTAGAATGAAATCCTGAATTGATTGTAGGAATGTATTGTTTTAAATGCATTTCTATCTGTTTGATTTCTGAATGAATTTGTTCGTGTTTTAATTTCGAACTGCGAATTGAAGGTCTTATCGGCGACCGAATCTGAAATTAAGTAGTGTTATATGCTAATTAGAATTTATGTGATTTTATCGTAGATTTAATTGAATTTTGATTTGGAATGGCTAAATTGATTAAATTAGATTAAATAAAGCTAAATTACATCAACTTGGATTATTTGCATTTTTGCCACTAGTGGGCACTTTAGGCCGTGCTTGTTTTTATATCATTTTGTTGCACCATCTCATCCTTTTCCTCTAGGCCAAACCGAATGAGAGAGGGAGGGTAGGAGAAATTGAATTCATCTAGAATTCTTGCTTGAATTTAGAACAATTGAAGGAATTTGCATATTTGAGCTTCCACATCTAGGATTCAAGGCATAAGGTAGAGAATTCATCTTCTTACTTGTGACTTTAAGTTGTTTCATGCTTAGTTCATGGAAATTTAGAGTTTAAAGAAGAATTGATTTGAAGAGTTGAATTGTGAACTAATTCATGCATGCATGTACATATTCTTGCATTTTGAGGTTGTGTTTCATGAATTTCCACATACATGTCCACATTTTGGTCGTAGTCCATGAATTCACTTTGGTTTTGAGCTTAATCTTGCATTTGATCAAATGTTAGAGCATTAGAGTTCATAAGAGTTCATGCATGTTATGTTTTTACATAATTCATGAAAGTTTCTTTGAAATTGTCTTCAATTGGCTTTCCTTTGGGCTTGATTTTATAAAATTGATCTTCAAAATATGTTGTAGTATGAGTTTTCAAGTGTTTTCGGAAAATGGGCTCAAAGGGTTGAGTTTTGATGTGTTGAATGCTTGGTTTGAGCTTGGGAGGCAACTGAAATTCAGATTTTGGCTTCTCACGCTTCAGCGAAGATTCCGCTCGGCGACCATCTTTTGTTGAGCTCCACTTGAGTGAAAGAATCTTTGGCTCGGCGTAGATTGCAAGCTCTCGGGTTTTGGTGCCGCAAACACACACTCGGCGGCGAGACCTCTACGATCGGCGTAAATGTGTCTCGCGCTCGGCGAGCATCGGCGGATTTTGACATCCACTTTTTGCATTTTTGTAGACCGCTGAAGCGAGGTAGCCCATGCTAGAGCGACCCCTCTGTTTTGGGATGCTCGGTCCAGCGGAGAAAGCCACGCTTGAGCGAGACCCCTGTTTCAACATAATTTTGAAAAATGTTTTAAAGTGCATTTTTGCATCCTTATTCTATCCTAGACATTCCTAGGCCAAGTTTAAGGCATCTTAATGAGGAGAATGTTATAAAACCACACCAAGTATTATAGGGGCTAAGTTATTAATCCCGAGTGTGTGTTGGTTCTGCAACTGTAGGGTTGGCATTCGAGGACGCTCATTAGCTTGTCTATAGCGCAGTGCTCTGTGAGTAACAATGTTGTAAAGATACGTTCAATTATGATTATTTCTAAACGATTGATTGTACTGCTTTCTGAAATGGCATTGTTTACTGAATGAATGTTTGTCCTATTTGCGAACTGTATTCGTGGCATCCATAGCAACTTCTTGCTCTGTCTTGTTATTACTCTTTATTGAGAGATCTCTGTCGGTTCTATCCTTGGAACTACTATTCCGTATTGATGGTACGTCAGCAGACTATTCGGTCTATTAAGACCCTCTTGTCTTTGTTTTGCTATTGGATGTACCACATATGACTATTATGGTTTCCAAATGACTATTATGGCATGAAATGTGAGCCACTGATTGAATAACTGATTTACTAATGCAATTGACTATTTTAATTACTGAAGGGACATTCATTCTCAACCCTTTTACGCATATGTTATTCAGTGGGCTTTGACTCATTGTTTATATATATATATATATGTAGGTGTGCAGGCACCGGACGGGAATTAGGAGCGTCAAGTTAGCTCTTGTTTTGTCAAGCCAACCATTGCGCCTCACTTGAGGTTCCAAGTTCGTTCAAGCTAAAATTTTGTTTGGGGTGTCTCAGTTTCACCCTCTTGTCTTTGTTTTGTAATAAATGTTTAAGACTTATTATGAGTTATGGTTAGGGATTTGGTCCCCGACATGGATGTTTGTGTATATGTCACATGTACATATGTTTTGGTTATCAATATGGCATGTTTATAAAAAGTCTTTTTGCATGCAGACTGTCACAACTCATTGGACATCTTTTATTTACTGTTTTGGCTTCCGCCAGCCCCTTTTCTCTGTATTACTGTCATTACTATTAAGCAAGCCTTCGGTAATCACGAATTACTGGTCGGTTGCGATGTTAAACCCATAGGGGCAGGTTTGGGTCGTAACAGAGTGGTATCAAAGTGATACTAAGCATGAGTTATACCACACACACGTGTCCAATTGAATTATATGATGTCCTAGAAAAGTAATTAGGGCATTGAATGAGCATGAGAAAGTGTGTGTGGTTATGATATGAATAAATGTGGTAATATGCCTAAGTCAACAACTTCCTATGTTTATTATTACGGTATTATCTATAGTGAAATGGACAACGCAAGAAATGCCGATGAATTTGAATCTTCTGAGGCAAGAATGGCAAGGTTAGAAAGAACAGTTGAACTATTGACTGAAGCCTTAAGGCAACAACAGAACCAATAACCCCCACCTCCTCCAGTACAGCCAGAACCAAATGCTAATGATGATATCATTACTCTGACACAGAAGTTCAGCAAAATGAAACCCCCATCTTTCCAAGGAGGCCTTGAACCATTAAAGGCCGAAGCATGAGTGCTAGAAACCGAAAAATTGTTCGAAGTGTTTTCGTGTTACGAAGCATAATTTATTAGTGGCTACCTTTACTCTACAAGAAGAGGCTAGGCGGTGGTAGATGCTCGTCCGCGACACCAACAATGCTATGACTTGGGCTCAATTTAAAAGCCTTCTTTGAAAAGTACTTTCCTCGATGTGTCGGGGATCGAAAAGTGGTGAGTTATGAATCTAAATTCACCGAACTTGCGGATATGCTCCACACATGGTGGACCTTGATTATAAAAAGGCGAGAAGTTTGAAGGCGGCCTTAATGTCGAGATACTTGATCGAATTAATGTTCTGAAGTTACTTAAATATGTGGATGTTCTTGACCGGGCAATAATAGCTGAGTCGAATATTGAAGCATTAAAACAGATTTTAACACCCGCGACCGAATGGCCCGGTAAAAACAGGCTTTAAGTTTAAAATGAAATGAGCAGTTCATTGAATAAGAAGCGAACAAGGGTTAACAAACAGTTCTAGTTAGGGAAGTGGTTCCATACCACCCTGCTCCAAATGTGGAAAAAGGCACAAAGGGGTTTGTTATAAAATTTATGGTGCTTGTTACAGGTGTGGCAAAGTGGGCCACATGGTCAAAGATTGCCCTTCCACTTCCCAAGGCAATGGTAAAGCTGACTAGCGCATGACATCCGTCACACCAAAACCCAACCCCCAAGCTACTAGAAAGGAGCCTTTAAGGCAAGGCCGGGTGTTTGCACTCATGCCGGGAGATGTGCAGAATACCGAGACAGTTGTGTCAGGTACACTCTCAATCTGTGCCCAAAATGCTTATGTTCTGATTGATTCGGGGTCTACACATTCATTTGTCTCGCATGCTTTTTCTCGAAAATTAAATAGACCACTAGAACCCCTGAATTATTTGTTAGTTGTATCTTTACCCGCTGGGGGATCCATGACATGTGCTTATGTGTATCCTGCATATGAGATTGTTATTGGAGATGTACATTGGTATATTGATTTACTGCCCTTGAACATTGATCATTTCGATGTAATATTGGGAATGGACTGGTTAACAAAATATCATGCTACCATAGACTGTGTAACGAAACAAGTTGTTTTCTGTCCACCTAGATTGCCTGAATTTGTATTTAATGGAGTTGGTGTAGTATCTCCCCCATATCTGATTTCGTCCATGAAAGCTTTTAAATTGATTAAAAAGGCGTGTAAAGAGTATCTATGTTGTATATTGACTGTACCTCTTGATACTAAAGCTAATGTGAATGATTTCTATAGTCGAGAATTCCCGGTGTTTTTCGGATGACTTGCGAGGATTTGAGTGATAGGAGATAGAGTTCCTTTGTTGAAGTATTCGGGTACCTGACCCGGTTCTAAAACTCCGTCTGAGAATGGCACCTACGAATTGAAAGAAGCGAAAATTGACTAGAAGAATTGTTAGATAAGAAGTTTATCGGGCCCGATGCTTCACAGTGGGGCCTTTTGATTCTTTTATGAAAAAGAAAGATGGCTCCCTAAGACTTTGCATTGACTATCGTGAATTGAACAAGGTAATAGTGAAAAACAAATATCCACTGCCTCGTATTGATGATTTATTTGACCAGTTACAGGGTGCCCAGGTTTTCTCCAAAATCGATCTTAGATCTGGATACCACCAGTTGAAAGTCAAACCGAGAGGACATTGAAAAGATTGCCTTCGAGCGAATGCGGACATTATGAATTTCTTGTTATGCCTTTGAGTTACTAATACTTTCTGCATTTATGGACCTTATGAACAGAATTTTCAAACCATTCATCGATGAATTTGTGGTTGTATTTATAGATGACATTTTGATTTATTCCAAGAGTAAAGAAAAACATGAACGTCATTTGAGAATTGCCTTCTGAGACCTTAAGAGAAACGGCGTATGCAAAAGCCCGACAAAATGTGAATTTTGGCTTGATAATGTAATGTTTTTGGGACATGTGATTAGTAAGGATGGCATCTCAGTTGACCCACAGAAGATTGAAGCAGTGGTGAATTGGCTTAGACCGGCTAATGTTACCCGAATTCAGAGGTTCTTGGGTTTGGTAAGATTTCTGAAGATTTGTGAAAGACTTCTCCAAAATTGCCCTACCATTGACTCAGTTGACTCAAAAGGGAATACCATTTGACTGGACTGACCAAAGAGAATCAGCTTTTCAAGACTTAAAGACTCGACTTGTGACTGCACCGATTCTCACCCTACCCTCAGGTACGGATGGATTTACTATTTTCAATGATGCTTCTTATAAGGGTTTGGGATGTGTTTTAATGTAGAATGGTAAAGTTATTGCGTATGCTTCGACAAGCGAGGCGCATGAAAAGAACTATCCTACCCACAATTTGGAACTTGCATGATGGTTTTGCATTGAAAATCTGGCGTCACTACCTATATGGGGCAACATGTGAAGTGTATCTGAGATCACAAGAGTTTGAAATATTTCTTCACATAAAAGGAGTTAAACATGAAGCGTGAGGTGGTTAAAGCGATAAAGACTATGACTTGCAAATTTTGTACCGTCAGGAAAAGCCAACACCGTCATTGATGCATTGAGTTGGAAATCAATTGGGAATTTAGCGGTTTACTCCTTTGAATGAGAAAAATTACATTATGTGATCTTGAAAAATTTGAAGTTGAGGTTGTCTTGCATGAACAAGATGGAACATTGACTGTTATTTTTGCTCAATCGGCACTTATTAAAGAGATTAAAGAGAAACAACACCTAGATGACTTTCTGAGAAAGATCATTGATGAGCAGGAATCAAACCAAGGCCAAACTTTATATTGAAAACAATGTACTAAAGTTTGAGGGATGGTTGTATGTAGAATGACTCTAAAAGCGAAAAAGTCGAATTTTGCAGGAATGCCACAATTCGAAACTCTCCATCCATCTCGGAAATACAAAAATGTACCAAGACTTGAAACTTAACTTCTGGTGGCCGGGAATGAAGAAAGAAATTGCCAACTTTGTGTCGAAATGTTTACATTGCCAACAAGTCAAAGCCAAACATCAACGACCATGACTTCTTTGACCCTTACCAATCTAGGAGTGAAAATAGGAACATATTACTATGGCTTTAATTGTTGGATTACCTCGCTCGATAAAGGTATGGACTTAATTTGGGTTATTGTTGATAGATTGATTCATCTGCTCACTTCTTACCTATCAAAACAATTTATATTGATGAGATTGTTAGATTGTATGGAGTGTGCGTATCGATTGTTTCGATAGGGATTCAAAGTTCACATTGAGATTTTGGCAAAGTGCAAAGCATTGAGTCTTGAACTAAGGAGTAGTGCTTACCATCCTCCAGACGGATGTGTCGGAAAGAACAATCCAGACTCTGGAAGATTTACTGCGTATGTGTGTTCTTGATTTCCAAGGAAATTGGGAAAGTCATTTACCTTTGGCTGAATTCGCCTACAACAACAGTTTTCACTCGAGCATTGGTATGGCGCCTTTTGAGGCTTTGTATGGTAGAAAATGCCGATCTCCTATTTGCTGGGCAGAAGTTGGAGATGGGCTTTTGCTTGGGCCCGAGATTGTATATGAAACTACAGAAAATGTGAAACTGATTCAACAAAGATTGCACAAAGCCGACAGAAAAGCTACGGATGTCCGAAGGCGAGATAGGGAATACGAAGTGGGTGATCATGTTTTTGTTAAAGTGACACCAATGAAAGAGCGGACTTGCTTTCGAGTCAAGCGTAAGCTAGCACCAAGATATGTTGGGCCATATGAGATCATTGAAAAGATTAATCCGGTGGTGTATCAAGTAGCACTTCCTCCTGAAATGGAGCATATGCATAATGTCTTCCATATTTCAATGTTGAGGGATTATCTTCGGGATCCCTTCCATGTTATTGAGCCTACTCGTGTATTGCTAAGTGATAACTACACTTATGAAGAACGGCCTCTTCAGATTGTGAACCGACGAATCAAGAAGTTGAGGACTAAAGAAATTTCATTAGTGAAAGTGGACTGGCAAAACCATGGTGGCATTTATTCCACTTGGGAAAGGGAAGACGATATGATGAAAAGATATCCTGAATTATTTTCCCTGAATCCAATATTCTTCCAGAATAAAAGGTGTCTGAGTTTGGAGGACCAAACTCTTTTAAAGAGGGAAGGCTGTGACAACCCTCACCTCGATTAGTGTTAAGCGTGATTGAGCATGATAAATGGCGATTAGAATGAAATCTTGAATTGATTGTAGGAATATATTATTTTAAATGCATTTCTATCTGTTTGATTTCTAAATGAATCTGTTCGTGTTTTAATTTCGAACTGCGAATTAAAGGTCTTATCGGAGACCGAATACGAAATTGATTAGTGTTATATGCTAATTAAATTTATGTGATTTTATGGTAGATTTAATTGAATTTTGATTTGGAATGGCTAAATTGATTAAATGAGATTAAATAAAGCTAAATTACTTCAACTTGGATTATTTGCATTTTTGCCACTAGTGGGCACTTTAGGCCATAGCATTTTTATGTCATTTTGTTGCACCATCTCATCCTTTTCCTCTAGGCCAATCGAATGAGAGAGGAGAGTAGGAGAAATTGAATTCATCTAAATTCTTGCTTGAACTTAGAACAATTGAAGGGAATTTGCATATTTGAGCTTCTATATCTAGGATTCAAGGCATAAGGTAGAAAATTCATCTTTTACTTGTGAATTTAAGTTGTTTCATGCTTAGTTCATGGAAATTTAGAGTTTAAAGTCAAGAATTGATTTGAAGAGTTGAATTGTGAACTAATTTATGCATGCATGTACATATTCTTGCATTTTGAGGTTGTGCTTCATGAATTTCCACATGCATGTCCACATTTTGGTTGTAGTCCATGAATTCACTTTGGTTTTGAGCTTAATCTTGCATTTGATCAAATGTTAGAGCACTAGAGTTCATAAGAGTTCATGCATGTTATGTTTTACATAATTCATGAAAGTTTTTTGAAATTGTCTTCAATTGGCTTACTTTTGGGATTGATTTTACAAAATTGATCTTCAAAATATGTTGTAGTATGAGTTTTCAAGTGTATTCCAGAAAATGGGCCCAAAAGGTTGAGTTTTGATGTGTTGAATGATTGGTTTGAGCTTGGGAGGCAAATCTGAAAATTCCAGATTTTGGCTTCTACGCTCGGCGAAGATTCCTTTCAGTGACCATCTTTTGTTCGAGCTCTACTCGGCGAAAGAATCTTTGGCTCGAACATAGATTACAAGCTCTCAGGTTTTTGGTGCACACAGACACACACTCGAGCGATGAGACCTATGGTCGAGCATATAGTTGTGTCTCACGCTCGAGCGAGCATCGAGCGGGGATTTTCAGCATCCAGCACTTTTGCATTTTACTGGCTTTCGGCGAGGAAGTCCATGCTCGAGCGACCCCTCTGTTTTGGAAAGCTCGCTCGAGCGTAGAAAGCCACGCTTGAGTGAGACTCCTGTTTCAGCAAAAATTTGAAAAGTGTTTTAAAGTGCATTTTTGCATCTTCATTCCATCCTAGACATTCCTAGGCCAAGTTTAAGGCATCTTAATGAGGATAATGTTATAGAACCACACCAAGTATTATTAGGGGCGAAGTTATTAATCCCGAGTGTGTTCGTTCTGCAACTGTAGGGTTGGCATCCGAGGACGCTCGTTAGCTTCTCTATAGCCGGCTCGTGAGTAATAATCGGTGTGTTTGGTTTGAGTTTTTGAATTAAGTTTTTGAAAACTTCGGTTTTTAGTTTTTCGTGTTTTTTGTTTTTAGTGAATGTTTTTAAATTTTTAAACTTTTTTACTTTTTAGATGCACCTTACTTTGATATATCTAAAAAGTAAAAATTTGTGAAAAATATTTTAAAATTTAATAAATACATAAAATATAAAAATATCTTGAATTCTAGTATTTTTTTTTTTTTGTATTTTGGCATTTAGTGAATTTTTAAAAGGTTTTTTCACAATTTTTTACTTTTTAGGTATATTTATATTAGGTATGTCTAAAAATATTTAAAAAATTTGCTTAAAATATTAAAAAATTAGGTAAAATAAAAAAAACGGAATATAAGAAAGTAGAATTTTTAAAAGTGTTTTGAAAAAACACAACCAAACAAAATTTGAATGTTGTAAAGATACGTTCAATTATGATTATTTTGAACAATTGATTGTCTTTGCTTTACGAAATGGTATTGTTTCTTGAATGAATGTTTGTCCTATTTGCGAATTATATTACGTGGCATCCATAACAACTTACTACTCTTGTCTTTATTCTCTTTTATTACGAGATCTCTGTTAGTTCTATCCTTGGAACTAGTGTTACCGTATTGATGGCCATCAACCCATTTATTCGATGCTGTGAAGACCCTCTTGTATTGTTTACTATTAGATGTACCACATATGACTATTATGGTTTCCAAATAGTACATTATGGCATGAAATGTGAGTCCTTGATTGAATAAGCGATTTATTGATTCAATTATTTGTTTTAATTCTTGAAGGACATTCATTTTCAACCTTTACACATATGTTATTCCTTTGGGCTTTAGTTCCTTTGTTTGTATATATATATGTAGGTGTCGAGCAGGACTAGAGCTAGGGCGTTGGGTTAGCTCTTGTTTTGTCAAGCCAACCATTGCGTCTCACTTCGAGGTTCCAAGTCCGTTCAAGCTAAGGCTGTTTTGGGGTGTCTCAGTTTCACCCTCTTGTCTCTTTTTGTAATAAATGGTTAAGACTTATTGTACAATTATGGTTAGGGATTTGGTCCTCGACATAGATGTTTGTGTATATGTCGCATGTACATATGTTTTGGTTATCAATATGGCATGTTTATAAAAAGTCTTTTTGCATCTGGTATCCTGACTCATTGCACATCTTTTATTTATTGTTTTGGCTTCCGCCAGCCCCTTTTCTCTATATTACTGTCATTACTGTTAAGCAAGCCTTCGGTAATCACGGATTACTGGCCGGTTGCAATGCTAAACCCATAGGGGCGGGTTTAGGTCATGACAAGAAGTTTCATTGAAACATAGTTGTTAACCTCCTATTATTTTGAAAGCCTCAAACCATAAAGTGTTCTTTGGTAACAGTGTTTGCTTAACTTTCCACGTTTAGATTTCCTAACCTTTATACATGATTAACATCAGAGGTTTTTGTTGAATTGGTCATACAGTTTAGAGGTTTTTAGAATGCAAATTTGAACTTTCCAATGATAGTCTTGTCAATATACCATCAACAGAAATTCAAAGTAAATTGTCATTGGTTCAGAGGTTTTTGTTGATTTTATTTGGGAATTTTTTATTGACCTCTGAAAAAATTACCAATGATTTTATCAAATTTGCTTTGGGATATATTAGAGGTATATTGACTGATATATTAGAGGGATATATTAGAGGGATATATTGACTGAACTTTCAATGATTTTTTAGAGGTATTAGAGGGAAAGTTCAAAAATTATTGGAAAGTTCAATAGTTCAGTCTAATACCTCTAAAATCATTGGAAAGTTCAATGATTAGAGGTATATCCCTCTAATATATCAATAATTTTTTCAGAGGTCAATATGTCTCTGAACTTTCCAATGATTTTAGAGGTCAATAAAATCATTGCAAATTTGATAAAATCATTGGTAATTTAGAGGTCAATATACCAATGATTTGATAACATCAATGATTTTTTCAGATATATTGACCTGTAATATATCCCTCTAATATATCAATCAATATCCCTCTAAGATAGCCCTCTAATATATCAATCAATATACCTCTAATTTTATAAAATCAATCATTGTTAACTGATATATTAGAGGTCAATATACCAATGATTTTATTCCCAAATTGTCAAAATACCAATGCAAATTTGAACTTTCCAATGGTTCACAGGTTTTTGTTGGTGCTTTGTCCCTAATACCAATACAAAATTCAAATTGGTCATACAGTTCAACAATCCAAAATCGGGAATAAAAAATCCATAATCCAAAATTTCAACCAACCCATTCATGAAATCAGAAAAAGCCCTAACATGCAAATACGACATGAGCGAAAATGGAAGAAAAACACATATACAAACCCTACGAAATGGGAAGAGATGGCGAAAGAGATAGAAACACGAACCCAGTTTGAGAGAGGGAGAGGCGAAGACAAATATGTCGATGGTCGGTCGGCGATTGCGAGTCGTGGTGGCGACCGCCGGTGGCCAGTGATGGTGATGATTGGCGGTGGTGAGCGATGGTGAGGTTAGGTGTATCGACTGCTCTGTATGTTGGTGTGTGAGTCGAAACAGAACAAAAAAGTGAGTGTGTAATTTCATCCTGGGCGCCAACATTAATTAGTTTCCCTCTAAAAAAATTTCGAAGCTTTAGCGACTAATTGCTTATTTGTCGGCAAATATCACTAACAACGACTAAAAATTAGTCGTGAAAAGCATACTATTTGGATACTACTTTAAAATTTCCGTCAACAATAGTTAACATACAACGACTAATTTAGCTTTGGTTGCCAAAAAATCATCAACATACACCCATTTTTTGGCGACAAACATTTTTGATCTAAAAAATCTTACTATCTGACAACTAAATGAAATTTTGGTCGCTTAAAATGTTATGTGATGATTAAAACTAGGTTTAATAGCCAATAAGTCAATATGGCAACTAACGTAAGCTAAAATACACTACAACAAAATTCACCTTTGGCGACTAAAATTGGCGACTAAAACAAATTTTGTCGCCAAAAGTGTTAGAATTGGGGACTAAAATTTTTTTTGGTCGCCAAAAGTATAATATTTAGCTACTAAATTTTTTAGTCGGGATATATTGATTATTGGCGACTAAAAAATAATTTAGTCGCTAAAAATACTAAAATTGGTGACAAAAAAATTTTAGTCGCCGTATATTGAGTTTTGGCTACTAAAATATTTAGTCGCCGAATGTAAAATTAAAAATTTATTTTTTATCTTTGGCGACCAAAAGTTTAGTCGCCAAAACATATTTTCAGCGACCAAAAATTAGTTTAGTCGCCATATATTAGGTATTGGCTACTAAAATATTTAGTCGCCAAATGTAAAATTAAAAAAAAAAAAAAAACTATCTTTGGCGATCAAAAGTTTAGTCACCAAAACATATTTTCAGCGACCAAAAATTAGTTTAGTCGCCAAAAAATAAAAAATTGGAAGGAGACATTTCTAATTTGAGGGATTTATAAAAGTAATTGGCGACTAAAAAATTCAGTCGCTAATGGTGTAATATATATATATATATTTGGTTTCCAAAATTTTACCAACGCCTCTGTCTGTCTCTCTCTTCAGCGTCTCTCTATCTCTCCGGTGCTCTTCTCCCTTCCCTCGCGGTCGCCGGGAACCGGAGCATCGATTCCTACTCCTTTTGGTCACCGTCACCTGAGATCCATGATGAGTTTATGAGCACCGATTTGGAGCCAAGATCCAGAACAACTCCGAGCCAAGATCGAAGATCTCAACTCCAAAGTCTCCTTCCTTAGATTCTGGACTCCCTTCGATGATTACCACCATCGCTCTACTCCTTGCTTCTCCGACATCGTTTTAGTTGCTTCCGATGACGATTCTGGTAAACCCGCGTCTAACCCCATTCCCGTCTCTGCCCATAAGGCTGTTCTAGTAAGTACCCATTTCGATTTTTAACTTTCTCTGTGTGTTTTTGTTGTGTATTGAATGTGTTTGATATGTGGATTGTGTGGACAAACTCGGAAATGGGCAGTGATGATAAACTCTGAATTTGGATCATTGGTTTAGGTGATTGTTTGTTTGATATGTGGATTGTTAAATTTTTTGCCCACCAAGAGTTTGATTCTATGCTCAAGTGACAAATTTATCAGAAACAATTGGAACATGGTCACCAAGTGTTTGTTCTTTCTTTCTAATTATTATGTGACACTCTGTCAATAGGTTTGGAATGTCTTGGGTGATGTCAAATGATAATTGTAGTCTGGTCAGGCATTGGTATTATGCATCCTGGGTTTGAAGAGTCATATTCCACAGAGTATTTCTCTCTTTTGCTATTTCATAGAAAATTTGACAAGACAAAAATGCGAGATTATTCAGAGGCCTTCACTTCATAATTGTGAAGGTAATGTAGCTGAGAGAAAGAATAGCTTGATACATAGCGATAAAAGCTGAGAGCGAAAGAATAGCTCAATACACAATGATAAAAGCTGAGAACGGGATTGGGGAAAGGGAAACTCTGCCATTTTTTCTCTTTCTTGTCCTGTCTGCCTTACTTTTCACCCAACAACTAATTTCTTCATCGCAGCTGATCGTCTATAATTTTATCTCTCCAGTATTACATGCTCATTGTATTGTTCCTAATCATTTTGGACCCTCTACATAGGGTAGTAGGGGTCTATCAGAGGAAGGAAAACTTCTGTGGGAATGCAAGGAGTTTGTGAAGGTATAATCACGGAGGCTTTATCAAATTTGGTTGATAAATACCCTAATGTGGTGTGGCTGATTCCTTCAGGATTAAGAGGAATTAGGTGTTTAATGATGGTCTAACAAGATTTGGAGGTTGATGAGATGATTTTTGATTTTGTGAAGTGGGAGAAGATATTTATTGGTGAATGGGAGGCAAGTTTGGAGAACTTTGTTGTGAAATTTTGAGAAAGCTAAATATTAAAATTAGTGGCTAAAATACGTACTACGTAGTAACATGTTATAGTTATTGAATTCAGTTACGATTCAATTTGTGTAACTTCATGTTCTTTTCTTTTCTGTTCCTTTATGGTGAAAAACTGAGGTATTTATAAAACGTTAAGTTCTGTTTGAATTCCATTAATCCATGGAATGGGTTAAAATGTCATATTCTAAACTTAAATCTCAGCTATACTATTATGTTATCGTGTTGGATGAACAAATTTATAAATACCTTGTCAAGTAAAGAAAATACTCCTGTACATAATTTCTAATTGTCAAGATCTTTTATTCCATATATGTTTCTACTTCAATCATTTCAGCTTGAAAACATATCTTATGAAGCAGGATTATAAACAATACATGATGGGAGAAATCTGAAATTAATATTTGATAATATACAAGATTTTGGGAGCTATGCTTTTTAATGGATTTAATTGAATTGAATTGAACCCTATGGTTTATACAGGACTATGATGGAGATGGGAAGCTCTCATTCTCTGAGTTCTCTGACTTAATCAATGCTTTTGGCAATCAACTGGCAGCTGATAAGGTTCATCCGGATTTACAGATTTAGACAGCTGCAATGGCCTTGGGGAATCTACATTCTTCACAACATGTCTCACTCCCTTCGCTTTAGTCTTGAGTGATAAGCCATATGTTTCCCTGGAGATTGAGTCCTTGACAACATCCGGAGATCAAGGGACTGTTTGGTTCAGGAAAATGCTATGGCCCAAGGAAGATGGTTCAGGATGAGCTATTTTATTACAATCAACTAATGGCATTAGATGAACAAGAGGATGAAACAGAGGTCCTGGAGGATTCAACTGAGACTCTCTGCTTCTCTTTCACGACCTCCTCCTTTGGGAGATTTTCCTGAAATTAAGCCATACATACTTTGAGTACTTGTACTGAAGATCACCTATAGTAAGCAATTTAGTTTTTACAATCTTACTATGGTTTCCTCGTCATACTGCTGGATTCCATTCCATAGTTGCCACTTTGACCTGCACAAAATCTTGAAATATTAGAAGCTAGTGATGCTAAAAAATTTAGATATTTTACATTTGTCATTAGCAGAAGCGAATACATACTCAAGTTTGCAAAGAAAAGCAATATTTAGAATTTTTAGACAAAGCAATGTGAATAAAGGACAATAAAGCATCTATAACCCATTTACAAGCAGTGGTCCTCATATATATATAGATGTATTTATTTTTTGATCTTGAGAAGTAGTATTCTACATTTTTCTTATTTTTTTAGTAGTCTACATTTTGAACCACTAAATGTAGATGATTTTAGAACAATGATAATGCTTCAGTGGAGTACCTGCAATTCACCTAAATATGGATAAAAGGTGTCTTTTGAAGAACCTTGCAGCGTTGTGAATTCTGTATCTTTTAGAACTGTAAATTGTCTATAAGCATTTACCAATTTATAGATACTTGGCAGAGTCTCAATCTCTAGGCACTAGTGATCAATTCTAGTTTAATTTTTTCCACTTCATTTAGTAATTGATCATTAATATGCATGGAAGATGGGAAAATACAAGAAATCGAATCCCACAACAGAATTTTTGAGAATATGGTAAGTGCTAACTGACTACTTCACCAAAAGAAATACATTATATATATATATATGTATATATTGTTGTGGGTGTCTCATATTCTCCCTGGTTTGTGATTGTGAACTGTTTGCAACCCTGTTCTTGTTGTATTCCAATCTTAGTATATATTAATGGTTATTTAGGGATTAGGGTAATGAGATTAGAGTGAACTCTTGTAACAGCTTTGAGAGAGACAGCCTCTCCTTATAATGTCTCCTCCTTTCATAGTGAAACCCTCTGCTGTTCTTTGCCTGTGGACATAGACTTACAACCGAACCACATGTATCTTACTATTCTTGTGTTATTCTGTTTTACCTTCCCGTTTTTGTTTATTTCTTCATAACATATTTCAATGTCTGTCGAATTTTGCATCAGGAAACATGAACTTACAGAGCCAATATAGAATGCATGTAGCTTGAAGCAACTAAGGTATAGCTTAAATTGAACACTACATAGGATAAGAAAGATAGAAAATACCTGGAGGTAGTCTCTTCTGGTTTTGGCTGCTGATTCAGCGTTTGGTGAGAAAATGCCGGCCATCAAAGAACTGAAATATTCCATTCATGCAACCTATCTGCTTCTGCAAATCTCTGTTTTCATCCCTGAAAGAATTTAGAAGCTTTCCAGACATCTCCACCTCTTTTCTTCAATTCTAAAAACGCAAAAACTTATGCCGTCTGAGCTTTCATTTCTCTCTTTAAACTTTCCTGGAAAATGAATAAATCCCAGAAAACCCAATAGAGGAGCTGGTTTTTGACTTTGTAATAGATTTAGAGCATAGCATCCATTCAAGTAATGGCAATGTTTCCAGCTTGTAACATTTCAAAAACAGTACATTTAGGCTTTCTTTATAGAATTCTGCTGTCCTTAGCTGAACTGACTGATACTTCTTTTGCTTTTAGGATTTTGGAGAAGAGTCTGAGAAACGAAAGAGAATGAAATAACAGATATAAAGAGGAGAGGGATGAACTGAAATAAAATAAATGTTTTTTGTTTTTGTGTGTTTTTACAGAAAAAGGCAGACAATATCTACAGTGAAACACAAAAGGAATAAAAAAAAAAAAAATGACCCTACACCTAACTGTTTCCACTAATCCATCCCCCACCTTCAATCAATTTAAACTTCAGGGAAAATCTGCAGACCCAAGATGAGATTTATTTATTTATTTATTGGGGGTGTGTGTTTGTGGGGTTTTCTCACATGCCAAACAAGTTTATGCCTTTGTCTTTTGGCTCTCTCAAGGAAAGATTGCTATAGAGGGTAGAGTTTTGGAAGGGGATGTGGTGCAATATATGAAGGCATTGTGTAATTTAGCTTAATTTGTATATAGGTGGTGTAACATGAAGGCTTTGTGGGCCATTAGCTTAATTTGTATATATTATTGGACTATGGCTTTAAAACTAAATTTTTAAGTTGGAGCTTTCATCCTCTATCTTGGGCCTATTAAGCGCATCAAGTGGCTCAAGTTCAATTTTTATCAAGCTCACTGGATGGCACATGCAAGGTTATTTAATTATGTTAAATGTTTCATAATAATATCTTCCTAGCATGAGTATTTTGTTTCTCGAAATGACTTATTTTCGTATTGTAGGTATGAGACTTTATTCTTGGAAGACTTTTACAAACTCGAGCTTTTCCACTACCAATTCTTGCAATAGTTGTTGATCCAATAGAGATGAAATTATTTTACGGTGGTATAGATTACTAGTGGATATTTCTTTTTTGTATCTGGAGGACATCATTTTTGTATGATTATCTGTTTGTATGGAATTAGTATTTTGGGTTGGATTATATTTGGTTTGTATAGAATTTGATGTTACAAGACCAAATTTTTGGATGATTGAAAGTGAAATAGAAATAGGCATATGTATTGTTTTGTTTATATACAGGGTGCAGGTTGCATGAAATAAATACAGGTTGTGCAGAAATTAATAATAATAAAAAAAAATAACACTAAATAATGTTTTTGGTAACTAAATGTTTAGTAGCCAAAAAAACAAAATAAAACTTGTTGGCTACTAAAAATTTAGTAGCCAAAAAGAAACCAAAGATTTTTTGGCGACTAAAAATTTAGTAGCTAATAATAAATGATACTTTAGGCGACTAAAAGTTTTAGTAAGCTAAAAATGAAAATTAATTTTATTTGAAAACTTTTGGTGACTAAATATTTAGTCGCCAATTTATGACTTTTGGCTACTAAAAAATATTTAGTCGCCAATACCTCATATTTTTCCCTACTAAAACATTAGTAGCCATTTATAGTACTTTTGGCGACTAAATTTTTTTTAGTCGCCAAAACCTTCGCCGACCGTTTTCCCGCGACAAATCTAGCGACCAAAATATTTAGTCGGGAAAAGGCTTCAGTGACTAAAAACCTTACTTTTGGTGACTAAAACTTTAGTCACCAAAATGTAACCTCTTGTAGTGATACTAAACTAATCTTTGACTAAATGAGGTTTTAGTGGCTAATATTATGTTTTTGGCAACTAAAATTGTTTTGATCGCCAATTTTAATTGCCAAAGGTGTAGTTTGTTGTAGTGAATTTTTGAGTTTATATAACACTATTCTTTTAACAATTGGTGGTTCAAAAGCAGACCACCAATTGTTGATAAGACTTGAATTTTGATTGTCATTGCACCACTCTTTGCACAAATTTAAATTTTATCAACCACGCCAACCCATCATCTCACGTATTAGTGAAGCTTGAGTAAAATTATAGTATAAAGAAAATGTGTACTCTTGGATTAGCCAAAACATGCTCAATGCTTTTTTTATTTTTTATTTTTGGGAAAATAAAGTTTTTCTTTTTATGAATAATGTAGTACAAGTTGTATAACGAGATTACAACAATACAAAAAAAAAAAAGAGTTTAGGATAGAAACATAATTGATTATAACACGTGCATGTTGTTGTAGAAATTGTACAGCATGTTAGGCCCCGATAACAATGATTACACTCTCTTTTTTTATTTACAAAAAAAGGTTTAAATTTGCTTCCTCTAGTGAAGCAACTTTTTCTTTGAACATCGAAAGAACTACAAAACGAGGAATAAAACATCCCAAAGCCACTGGAGGGTTAGACACCCAATAGCAAGGCAAACACCCAGAGAGAGATGCCTTCGCAACCCAATCCGCCGCTCTGTTAACTACCCTCGGGCTCCACTGGGAAGAAGAATTTCTTCTCTTAGCCAGACTTGGAATATCTTTAATAATTGTAGCATAGTCCCAAGGCAGAACATTCTCAGAAACACAGCAAAATCACGCTTTGGTTGTCACTTGAAATCTCCACTGAAGAGAGCTTGAGAGCATAAGCCATCAGGCATGCCCGCCTAACAGCCAAGGCCCCCCTTTATAAAACCGAGCCAACATGAACTTGTTGAGCAACCTCATCCAACAATTTTCCCTGACACTCCCGAAACAAGATGGCTATGGTTACTTCAGAAGACCCATTTCGTAGAGACACGGGGCTATCGATCACACAACGAATAGAGTGCTTCAATTTAATTCTAACACCTACTGAAATATCATCCATCCATCATAGAGCAAGTCCTCCCGAAGTGCTCTCTGGTCAACATAGCAATTGTTGGTGAAGTGAAGTCGCCTCATAATCCTCTCAAACTTGGGAGCTTTATTCTTTGTTTCCATAAAAACTACTACTGAGGGACGATGGGTTGTAACTAACCCTCGGAGGATCCGGATTGTCATGGGTTGCCCCATTCCCTGACAGTTCCAGCTCAACATTAACATAAAGCTCGTGGCTGATTAGAGCCAACTATCAGAGCCCATTCTTTCACATTATCATCTTTTGGTGGATAAGTAAAGGGGACTTGCGAACAGCAATCATCAACATCAGTTGACATCCACAAAATAGAAATCGAAACCAGGGCACCATTCTCCTCAAGTTGGTTAGAGCTTGTGGCATTCTCTTTTTGGATGGATGAGATGGCAACACACATGAGCTTTCCTTTCGGGCAGCTTTGATGGCATTATCACGTTGAATTCTGGTCCCTTTACTTCAAGAGGGGGATGGATTATAAGCCCTAATTTCAGCCAGTTTAGTGCCTTTTAGGAGATTCAAAAGGTGAGGGTCTTCTCTAGTGATCTCCTCGGCTTTATGTTTAATCGATAAGTCTTGAAAAATTCTAGACATGCACTGCTCCACAGATTTGTCCACAAAAACTAGATTAGGTGGGCTAGAACTAGGACATATCTTTCTATCCCAATCTCTAGGCCAGGTCCACAGGAGTAGGGATGGCAATTTGAAACCGACCCGACGGGGATCCCCTATTCCGACCCCGATTTAAGCGGTTTTTCCCCGAAAAATACTCTCGACGGAGAGATGACGGTATTTAAAAATCAATCCCCGATCTGTCACGGGCCAGGGACGGTGATCAGTGTTTAAGCCCCGGCCCGGCACAATCCCCGTCCCCGTCCCCGGCCCCATCCCCGAATTTCCCCGAAGTGAAATTACTTTATACCCCTTATATATATAATAATAAACCAAACCAATGCTCACACACATCTATCTATAATATATTTATTATAAACCAATGCTCACACACACAGACAAACTCAACCTCACGCACACACATACTCATCCACTCTCGGTCTCCCTCTCTCAATCTCATGCCGCTCGATCTCACCACTTCTAGATCTCCTCCCACCGCCGATCTCCATCCTCCCAAGCTTCGCCAATCCGCCACCATCACCGACCAAGCTTCGCCGATCTGCCACCATCACCGACCAAGCTTCACAAATCCGGCACCATCACCGACCAAGCTTCACAGATCTGGAATATTCTCTCTCTCTCTCTCTCTCTCTCTCTCTCTCTCTCTCTCTTGATTTGTTATATGTATATATATATATATATTATATTTGAGCATCAGATTCAAATATCTGTCTATATTGTTGAATAGATCTTCTCTTTCTATGTTGTTGTTGTTGTTGATGATGATGAAGAACAGATCTGTAACCTGTTAGATCTGATTTTTTTTTTAATTTATTTATTACAGATCTGTTGTTGAGTCTTTTTTTTTTTTTTTTTGTTCTTTTGGTCGGGGACTTTTCGGGGTCGGGAAAACCCGATCCCGTTAAGGCGAGGCGGGCGATGATAGGCTCCCCGAGTCGGGGTCGGGACGGGCATGGAGGAGTTCCTGTCGAGGATCGAGGGCGGGAGGTGATCCCGCTCCGCCACTGTTGCCATTCCTACAGGAGTTCAAAGCAGTGAGCTTCAATGAATAAAGAGATGGATTTAACGACTTTGTCTAAGCTATACCCAAGCCCAACCCCAACACCAGGCCCATTGAAAGGTGGCCCATGCAAAACCTTCTTTTCTAAATTGGTAGATTCACATAAATGGCCCACTAAGGCTTCACTAGGCGCATCAACCTTGCCACATGTTCCCGTTTTCCTCAAAGGATGTACCTCCCCTGTCTTTGGAGGGCTCACATGATCGCCACTAACAATAGGTATTTTCACACTGCTTACAATTGGTACAACTATCCCCGTCCATTCTGTACCAGGACTATGGTTATTTGCACCCATGCGTACCTCCTTCCTACGTGCCAATAATGCTCGCTTTTTGGCGAAATCTTTTAGGTGAGCCTCCACTTCATCCACCCAATCTTGAACTGAGCAATTGACATGTTCAACTTTGGTGCCCTACTTGTTCTAAGATTGAAGCATAGCGATTTGTTTCCCTATTCGAGTAACAAATTTACGAAAATTATCTTGACCAATCCTCCCATAATCATAGCGAAATCTCCTAGTTTTCCAAACTTATACTTGGACCAAGTCTTTTTCCCATTCGACTAGGATTGTTTATAAGAACAAAACCCAGAGGGAAAGGTTTAGAGATGTCACTTCAACCTAAAGCGCAAAAACTATGATTAAGTGAAAACCATCACACATTGCTTCAACACCAATAAGATTCCCAATCAGTTGTCCAATAATCTCTACATTTTGTTTGGTCATCTTAATAAGCTGGGGGATCGTGGGCTTGAACCGAGAAGGGCACCATTTAAAGTCCATTTGAGGCCAACCTACCAACAAAAAGGGTTACATAACCAACAAATTATCCATTACCGACCATGGGGCTTCCAATAGGTGTCACGACCCAAACCCGCCCCTATGGGTTTAATCTCAATGGCGATGTAAAGAGATTACGAAGGCACATATGATCAAGCAGTAATATAAGTCTGAAGTGTGAAGCCAAAACAATAATAAAAGATGTCCAATGAGCTGTGACAGTCTGTATGCAAAAAGACTTTTCATAACATATTCACATTCAGTACAAAACAGTATGTACATACATCATTTACAATTATGCAGGACAAGGACTTAATCTCTATTAGAACAGTACAGTACAAGTCTATACAGTATATACAAAACAGAGACAAAAAGGGGAATCTAAGACACCCCAAACAGCCTTGGCTTAGTCAGGCTTGGTACCTCTCTGAGAGGCACAGTGGTAGGCTTCACAAAAAGGGAGTTAACCCGACACTCCTAACTCTGCTCCGGTGCTTGGACACCTACATATAAATATATATAAACAGTGAGCTAAAGTCCAGTGAATAACATATGCGTAAAGAGGTTAAGAATGAATGTCCTTTCAGTATTTAAAACAGTCAGTTATAACAGTATATCAGTTATTTGATCATAGTAGTCATAAGTGATACATCCAATAGCAAACAGTACAATAGGTCTATGAGACGAGCAGTCGATTGATAGCCATCATATCGATGTGATAGTGGTTCCAACATGGGAAACAACGAGATCTCTGTAATAATGTGATATGATGCGATATGATAATTGGTAAAGATGTCACGAATACAGTTCGCAAATAGGACAAACATTCATTTAGTAAACAGTATACTCCAGAAAATAATCATCATTGAACGTATCTTTACAACATTGTTACTCCACGAGTGCGGGCTCTGAGATAGGCTAGTCGCGGGTCCTCGGATGCCAACCTACATAGTTACAAGATGAACACACACTCAGGAATCAATGACTTAGTCCCTAACTTGACTCAGTGTGGTCCTACATCAATATCCTCATTAAGATGCTTTAAACTAGGCCTAGGAATGCCTGGGATGAAATAAGGATGCAAAGATGCACTTTAAAACATTTTTTAGAATTTTCAAAAAATAGGGTTCCTTCGGCGTGTTTTTATCGCTCAGCGGACATCTTGAACAAGGTCTTAAACAAAGGCATGACTTACGTCGGCCGGTTATAAACTTCTGATAAAAGTACTAGATGTACAAAATTCACGCTCGATGGGCGCTCGATACACGCTTGAGCGGAATGCAAGCTATAGTAAAAGTATTGGATGCACGAATTTCCCGCTCGAGCATCACTTTCCCCGCTCGAGTGGACTGCATGAATTCAGTATGTATGCTCGAGCGTGGAATCACCCGCTCAAGCGTGAGTCCAAAATCTGGAAATTCTAGATTTGAACCTCAAGCTCAAAACTCAACTCTAAAGCATCAAATTCGATCCTTTTGGGCTAATTTTCTGGAAAACACTTCAAAACCCATAATATTACATGTTTCAAAGATCAATTGGAGAAATCAAAGCCCAAAGGTAATTCAATTAAACACAAATTCAAAGAAGTTTTCATGAACAAGACTCAAATGTAACATGCATGAGCTTAAATGGATTTAAAGCTTCAAGCACAAGATCAAATGAGCCAATTCTTTCAAAAACATGATGAATTCATGGACCATAGTTAGAATATGAACATGCATGTGAAGATTTCCATGAAATCGACTCAAAATTCAACAATATAAACATGCATGCATGAAACAAGCTCCAATTCAACAATTTAAAACCAATTTGTGTCCTTAAGCTCCTATCTACCATGAACCATGCAATCAATCTATTAAATTCATGATCAAGAAGGGAAATTCTCTACCTTAAGTCTTGAATGTTAAGATGTGCAAGCTCAAGTACACAATTCTCCTTCAATTTCTTCAAGTCTCCAAGCCAATTTTTTTGTTGAATTCAAACTACCTCATATCTCTCCCTCTCTAGTCGGTTTAAGGGTCTCAAGAAGATGAAGAATGGTGTACCAAGGTTCTAATCAAGTCTCAAGTAAGGTTGTAGAGATAGGCCACTAAGTGGCAATTCGGTAAATAAGGCCAACTTATGTAATTTAACATTATTAGATCTAGTTTAATCATACCTAATCAAATTCCAACTGAATATACCATAAAATCACATTAATTCGAATTATCACAAAACACTAGTCAATTTCATATTCGACCGTCGATAAGGCCTTTAATTTGCAGTTTAAACATAATACATGAATAGATAGTTTAGCAGGCAAACAGATAGACATGCGTTTAAACTAGTACACTCAGTGTCGATTCGAGGTTTGATCAATCGATCGATTAACATGCTTAATCATAGATTAGCACTAATCAGTGGTGAGGGTTGTCACAATAGGACTCGTCTACGATCCTCTTCATCCTCAAATCGAAACAAATAGATATTTTCTAACCAAGGGAATATCGACAATTTGACCTAGGCAAGCAGGCACTCTAAACAATGTTGGACACAACATTCCTATTCAACGTTTTGGAGGCGAGGATTTTCCTAATCAAACAAAGGCCAAAGATGTCCTCATTTTACCTAAACCTTCACTCAAATTCACCTCCAAACCCTCCAAGCGGGGAGTATTCTCCATGGAAAGAACGGAGGATCTTATATAAAAGCGAGTATAAAGACCCAAACCTAGAAATCCTCAATATAGTGATCGGGTTTAGACCCGATCCATTTATTGCTTTTGAATCTGGTAAACCATATTCATGATTGTCATTCTTTTCTCTTCATATTTGGTTTGGCTTTAAGGGTTAAACACCGCCTTTGTTAGGGTCGACAACGCCCTTTTTATCTTTGTTTTGTTAAGCTCAAGGAATTGAGCCCTTGTATCTGATGAGAACTTGAGTTTGGTTGTCGAAATTTAGTGTCAACATCTTGGGTCAGGATCGACAACTTGTTTTGCCGACATTTGTTTTTCTTCAATTCTTCTTCAAAATGCGACACCAATTTGGGAAGAGTCAACCCCTAAGAGTCTTTTCTAAATTTTAGTGCGATTTTGAGCCCTACTTCTTGGAGATTTTGACTTGTTCTTTTGGGTTGACTTTGAAACTTTATTTCACTTTAACCTAGCACTATAAATAGGGCCCTCGCTTACCATTTTCTTCACTTTATCTTCTATTTTCCCTCTCTAAACGTGAGTCACTCTTTTCTCTCTCTAAACTCATTTTTTGCTCAAAGATCTTCAAATCTATTCACCTAAAGCATCTCCTCACCTTGCTCCTTTGAGATTAAGTGTAGAGCCTGTCGAGGGCTTCGTTTTGATCAGAGCAAATCGTTATTTTGTCACCATCAACTTTTGGGCTTTTCTTCATTCTTCCTCTTCTAAGTTTGAGGTAGGGATTCTCCGCTTTCTTATGAGTTCTAATTTAGTTATTTGATATTTCTAAAACAATATTGTGATTTTTGGTGATTTTGGTTGGAAATCAAAAAGAGGAGTTTTCAAATGGTTTGTTGGAAATGCTTGTAGAAAGATGTTTATTGTTGACTTATGATGAAGTGATGGATTTTTCCCTTTGGAAATGATTTGTAAAGAAAAAGGGGATTTTGCCCTAGAAATCTCAAATGTTGATCTTGTAAAGATAATGGAAATGATGTTGGGTTTTATGTAATTGGAATGATATCTTTCTCTACTAAAAAATGATTTTGAAAGAAAAACAAGGTTTGCTCTAAAACCATGGGTTTGACCTGTGTTGGAAGAATATTGAAGGATGATGTCGGTTTTGTAATATCACTCACGTCTTGATGATGGTGATTGAGGATATTGATAATGATGGTAGAGTTGAATATGTTATATCGCTCACATCTTGGAAATAATAATAATGTATATTGTTATTGAAATTTTCTATTTATTAGAGATATTTGTTTTGGGCTATTAGTGGATGATAGTTATGATTGTTGTAGAAATTGCATGAGAATGAAGTAAATTGAAACTAATTTCTCATCTATTTGCATTAAGTGTTGTCACATCTTTAATACATTGTAAATGTATGATGTTGGGAGAAGAAATGGGTTGTACTCCATATTAAAGAGGATCTACTCCATTGAATTAAGTTGGCCGGATTATCCCTGGTGAAAGTCCCAAAAACCACAAGTATACATGGGTGCCAATTCTAGCAGACGAAATATTCGTAAAATGGAAAATAGAAGTGTTTGTGTGATGGTTGTATTGGTTAAAAACCCACTAAGTTGTACCCTCAGTTTGGTTGTCTGAATAAAATGGAAATGACTCATAAATGGAGATAAAATGGATCGAGATATAAGTTCAACATAATGTGATTTTGCAAAAGAGTTATATATGATTTTATCACGAGCATTACATATGCATTCACCTTATACCTTTGTTAAAATTCATATGTTGTGTTGGATTATTTCTACTGGGTTTTAGCCCGTCCTATGTGGGAAAAATATTTTTAAGTGTTGGTGATATGCCTCCGCCAATGCAATAGCTTAGGAGGACTTGGAGCAAGAGTTTCATTTTTGTTTAATTGTGTATTTGTTTTGTACAAGCCATGGGCCATTAAATGTACTGGATTTAGATCTATTTTGATGTAACCAAGGACAACCTTGGAAAGTTGTAACCTTTAGGATATTTCAATTATCTGTTTAACTTTTATTTCATATCTTTATTGTTGACACATACTATAGATTTAGGGTTAGGACTTGTAAGTGTATATTCGCATGTGTTATACTTTTATACGAATTTGAGTCTTCACGTAATGGAAGGATATCATACTATGATTTGCATTGTCATTTTACTTATTATCGCGGATGGTTTATTGTATTTATTTTGGGGTGTGACAACTTGGTATCTTTAGGTATGTGGGAAGTGATTTTTACCACAATGGGTTTGTCTTGTGATAAAGGCGTTTGTATGTTTTGTATGCTATGTGATAACATACTTATGTGGTTATATGGGTATGAGATTAAATTTCTAGGATATTGATTGGGTCTCTGATTTCTAGATGTCCTATTAGAAGAGCACGACCATTGCTATTTCTAATTGGAACTTTAACTTATACCGCAGAGACGGTCAATATCTAGGAAGGATATTTGTATGCGTTTATGTGACTACATGCTTATATGAAGGGAATTATTGTTGTCCATCGTATTAGGACACGAATGAGTTAACCGAGCACATTTGTAAATGTGCTAATCACCTGTATTACCTTTATTAGGATGCCCTAAGCGAGGAAGTGACAATTTCCTTCCTTTCACTGGGAAGAATTGAGGAAACAATTTGTGGAGTTATGTCAAGGTACTACACCTTTAGCACGATTTGAGGCATGGTTTACTAACTTTGTCGAAATTTGCTTTATAGTTGATGGTGAGGAACTTCATTGTTGAAGTTTGAGAGTAAGTTGTCTTGACGACATCGTCAGGGAAGGATTACGAATCTTGGCATAGAAGTTATAGTGTACTTGTTGAAGCTCGACTCATGTAGAGGTAGCGGTCTTAGTCATAGGAAGGAGTAGGGAGGAGGCCATTTTTGGTGACCCTTGTAACTTGGGGTGGTGGTAGACCTTTTAAAAAGCGAAGGGTCCCAACCCACGGCGATCGAGGCAGCAGGTCTAGATCTACCTTTCGATATCGAGTTTGGGTTAGGAAAGGTAATTAGAGAGGTTTCACTTGTTTCAGAGTGTGGTTGCATTTGAGCCACAAGTCTCCAACTTGCCCATGGAAGAATAGGGCAAGGTTGATGACTCAACCAATAGTTACACCTTGAGATCATCTAATCGGCGGGACTTAGAGTGATGAGTGCTTTCAGGGAAGCGATCATTGGGATCCCCAGTTCGAGACTTGAACCCGATTACATTCGGGGACCACTTATTTGTTGGGTGTGTAATTAGTTGGGTCATGCTAAACATTTTTGTACCCAACCGGGACTTCTTTGGGCGTTTTGCAACCTAGTCGTGTTCAACCTTATTTGTTCGAGCAGCAGCAATACCATTATGGAAACCAAGCAAGCCAGATTTCAAAGGACTTGGAAGAGCCAAATTCTCAAACCTCTAATAGGGAATTACACATTTGATTTAGGTGTGGCTAGCTAGGACACATTAGTAGTTCTTGTCATTGGCTTGTGAGCTCCTAGGGTATCTCGAGTTTGAGAATAACCAACTTTAGTGGTCTAGTGAGGGACGTTAATGTAGATCCGCCTTTCTTCGGGCGCCCTCCCTTTTGGAGAAGGCATGAATTGGTCGTTTTACAGTTCGGACTCCCGTCACGGTTCTGAATCTAATCTCACAAAATGTAATGTAAGACTGATAAATTACCAAAGAGCCCAAATCTGGCAACCGGTTTTGGAAAATCAATTTTGAATCAAAAAGTGCCAAACATGGACTGCTTTGCCAGATTACAGAGTCGCCACCTAAATAATTTTTGTGTGAGCAATTTAGGAAACCCTGACTCGTGCCAAAGGCCACGTGTTCGTTATCACCAAAGTTGCCTCGGCTCGGGAACTTGGGTATGAGAGGGAAAGGTCTGAAATGAGCACCCTCACTACTTTGATCAAAGATCGGCCTCTACTAAGCATGATATCTTGTTTTATAAACACATGTGTTCTTGTTCGGTTATTAGCTAACTTTACTATGTGATCGCACAACATACAAGTATAGATTAAAATGCGAGAATTGGAGCAATTCAATTCATGTTTGCTTTCGAAATTGGTTTGAAAATACCACCCTCAAGTGGACTAAAGTCTTGGATTTGCCATCTCACAAGATAGGCTTTAAAACAACATGATTTTGCCACCATAAAAGTGGTCTTAAAACTCACATTTATCGAATTGTTCCAATTCAAGCAATAAAACCTTCATCCATAGGCATTCATGCGATTAATCATTTAAGCAAATAGCCTCATGGCAAGCATGCTAACATGGCAACACTTACACTCATGCAAGTATGCTAAAGCTTAAAGACTCACCAAGTACCTCAAGCCAAAACAAAAAACTAGTTAGAAATCATGCATGATCCTAATTATACAAAATGCCTAATGCAACGCATGCAAAATGCAATTAATAGGCTCGGCTATCTAAGATGGCATATGAATGTAACACTTGATAACATGTATTCAAATAAGTATTGAAATACAATGCAGTTTGAATGATGCGCCGAGCCTCGGTGCATGCAAGACAAATGAATGGATGCAAACATGCAAAGCATAAGGTATGATAATCAAAACGTGCCTTAATCTAACCATCGAAAGCGGATAAATAAAAGGAAGAAAGACGTGGGGTTGGAAGACATGCACATAAACAAGCACCCTTATTACAACATTATGCCCTGTCGACGAAGGGTCCAAATAAAAGCTAAGCTAATCAACTAATCTAATTAGACTAATTATTACACAACAAAATAAAGAAATAGCTAAACTAAGTTACTTAATTATTACAACACTTAATCAATTAGCAAACTAACTAATTAAATTACAAATCAACTAAACATGCATAATATTCAAACTAGACTGCATAATTGCCTGCCTTGGGAATTAGAAGATGCATGCGCTCGATTCTATCAGCCTCGAAACACCTTCGATTTGCTCTTGAGAGGCTCTGTTTTGCGGGGTTTCTCCAGAACTTCTGCTTTGAATCTTACCAATTCCATCTTTGAGAATTCACGGTGCTTTGCCGACCATGAGGGCTTCTTCTTGGACAAGCGGAGCCTTTGCCGGCCAAAGATGTAGAAGCTGCCGACTATTGGTGAAGCTTGCGGCCTTTGGTGTGCTCAATCACCGATACTGCACTGAGACAAGCAGAGAAAAATGGAAGGTCTCCCAAGGATATGTTTGTCTTGTGCCTCCTTATCATCTCAAAACATCAAAGGAGAGGCTCTCTTGGATCCAAAACTACCAATCAAGCATGTTCAATGCATGATGGCCAAAGATCAAGTTGTACACTTTCAATAAATGCACAAAATCAAGACTCAAGTCCACTACCTTATCATGGATGATCAAAGGTAGCGAAGACGAAACATGACCGTTTCATTACTATGAGTATAAAGCGTCTCGCGTGCTTGTGTTTGGATTAACGTCAAATCCAAACACATGCAATACTAACTCAAATCTTATCTTGCACAAGTTTTACTTTGCTCAATTTTGTTTACACATTTTAGCATTCTGAGCCATTCATTAAGGTTAATTCCAAGTGATTACCCTCTAATGCGAGAGGGATCAACCAAGAATGATTTAAGACATGAGAGAGATCATGCCTTTGGTTAGTAGAAACCCTCAAAGAAGGCTAAAACCATTGAGCATAAGTCTCAATCTCAAGCGAACACAACCTTAAGCAACCAACCCTCAAAAAGAAATCAAAAGTGAAAAAAATGAGGAGGTTGTAGAGATTTCAATCTTTGAAGTGGCATGACAAATAATGCCAAAATATGCAAGCAACACATGCACAACATGTTAAGGGCCAAAAGCATTAGAGCTAGTGAAGAACACAACACTAGAGGCATGAAATACAATGCTCAAATGACCAAACCCGACAAAGCGAAGCTACATCATGCCAAAATAGTGGCCTAATCATCTTTGAAACTTAGGCACAAAAGGCAAAAGAAAAACATGCTCACATGTTGGCTCACAAACAAGACACAAAGCACAACTCTTAAAAAGCAATGAAAGTGTGGAATATGTGAGAGTGTGAAAGTGGTTTATGTACTAAAATTACATACTAAATGATGTCATGGCATGAAAACATCTCAAGTAAAAAAAGCATGTTAAAGGTCTCAAGACTCAATACTAGTGAAGGCATTTGTACTATAGCTATGCAATACAAAGCTCAAAAGGGACAACAGGTCCAAAACAATCCTAAAAAGCTTAAATGAAGTTACGAAACATGCTTGAAGTAGGCTAAGGGCTAGAATGAGGCTAAAATAATAGCACATGTTAGGCAATTTAGCACAATTACTACAAGCATACAAAGAAAAGCTCATGTGATCAAACCAGCTGAAAACAGGCTTAAACATGCCAAAACATTAGCAAAAATGTCTTTGAGTTAAGCTAACACAAGCTAGAATTATAGGCTAACTCATTGGGCATGTTAGGCTAGTAGCACAATTACACTACAAGTGCAAAAAGCAAGCAAGCTAACTCAACCAGCCAAAAGCGAGTTAAAGCAAGCCAAAATAAAGCCTAAAACATGCTTGAACAAAGCTACAAAAAGGTGGAAATACATGCTCACATGTTTGGCCATCAATACATGCAAACAAAACACAAGGAAGGAGGCCACCCCTCCTATGTTGAACCTCAAAACATGGTTTTACCACTAAAAATTCTATGGAATTAGGTTGTTAAAGGCCAAAAAAGTTGTTTTAGAAAGCTTTGAAGATGGCAGAAGCTTAACAAGCAAAGAGACAAGAAAGGTGGACCACCCCAAACTCAAAAGGTGCTTAAACCACCATTTTTAGGATTGAAAAATAGAGTTTTCTTCAATTCAAAACCAAGCCAAAAATAGTTTGCAAATGTGGTAAAAACAAGTATGAAAACAAGCTTAAAAGGATGAGTCTTATACCTTTTGAAGCCAAGCACATAAGCAACAAAACCAAGCCAAATGACCTTCAAGAGCTCCAAGGAAGCTCCAAGAGAGCTTCAAGCAACCTCGGCCCAAAGTTGAACCATTTTCATCAAGGATAAATAAGCTAAAGTTTGATGTATGCAAGCCTTTAAGTACAAATGCTCAAGAGATAGAGGTTTTTAGAGAGAGGCTCCCAAACCTTTTGCTAAATTATTCTAACCTTTGAAAACTATAGAGAAGCCTCTCTATATATAGCAAAATACAAGCTTTGGTCAAAAATATCTCAATAGAGGCAATTTGGAACAAAAATATCTGCAGAAAATGGCCTTTTTTGCATCAATAATTGACATTTCTTCATTGATGTGACACTACATCATTGTTGGCTGGAAAGGACCCCTCTTGGATGGCATGGGGCCGGTATTGGCCATTCATGACTGGCACATGGCCAAAAAATCCCATTCATGGTCAGAAACTTTCACCTCTGGTTGGACAGAGAAAAAAAAAAAAAAAAAAATTTTGGCCCAACTTCAAATGGGAATATCTCCTTCATCTGAACCCCTTTTCAGGTCATTCTTGAGCCTAAATTGAAGCTCTAGAAGTCTTATTTCCAATGGTGGAAGCCTCGCTTCAAAATTCCAAGTGTGAAAAAAATTATGCCTCTTTTAGTGGCTGCTCAATTTTGATCCTACCTGATTCATGCGAACTTCTCCCAAACTTGGTTTCTTCTCTTCTCTCCTCTTTTTCAACCCTAAACCCCTAGATAAGGTGTTTTGAAAGATTTTCAAGATTTTACCTCTCTTTCATTCATTTCCACTTTGTCCGTGCTCGGTTTATCGAGCGCAACATTTAACAAAATCTGGCGTCGGAACATCGTAGGAAGTTTGTTTCAAAAATATTTTGAAAGAGGGTTTTAAGGTCTAAAAACCGTTCAAAATAGTTTTGATCCAAAAAGAGGTGTGAAGTTGGGATTTGAAGCTCCTCTTGCCGAAGAAATCGAATCTTTGCGCTGCATATCTTTCATCACCAAGTAAGCAATCAGTAGTGCGTAAGTCCTAGGGCGGTCAAAAATGGGGTGTCTATAGGTAACAATAGTAGTACCAGTGGGGTAGTTTCATTTTGGTTATTGTATTTTGTAACCAGTGGGTTATCGTTTTGTAATCATCAGGTTATCTTGTGTAACCAATGTGTTTTGGGGATGTTGAGACATAATAACTACCTATTTATATATGTACCTTTGTATGTTTGTTTCCATGGATTAGACAGATTGGAGCATGTAATGTCTCTAAAATTTATTTAATATGATAAGTTATTGTGGAATCGAAAAAATTTCGTAGTGATGCATAGATATGATTGTGATTTGGTTTGGCAAGGTGATGGTTGGCGAACCATATTTTGAAATTGTGACGCCCTAATTTTTTTTATTTTTTTATTTTTGGAACATCATAAAATTTAAATAACAAATAACTTCCTAAATAAAAATTTTAAGAGAAATTTATATACTCACATAGTCAAAACTTAACAACAAAACAAAATTACGAGTCCACATACAATATTACAACAACTTTATAACATTAAGTAATTACTAATACCAAAAATAATAAAATTTTATTTTGCTAAATTCTTGATAGTTAGCCACGATTCTAAATTAACCTTGCCCCAATTTAGCGGTCCTTCTTTATCATAACTTGGCATAAAACTCCGAGTAACAAAATATATGCCATGAGTTTTGCAACCAGATGAAAACATAACCAACCTACCATTCTTTTTAATAGAATGTAATTAGATAATAATCATGACAATTAAGAAAATAGCGGAATTAATAGCATGATAATATAATGACAATTTAAAATAATTTCAACAATTTTATTAGTTTAGGTGACATTCAAAATCGCACCAAAGAGATTTTCTTACCAGCCACTAAGCCATAGCCACGCTTAATTTGGAAACCCTCCCTTGGTCAAATATTCAAGAACTACCAAGAATGCCCACATCCAAAGTTATATATCAAGCCGTGGCATCCGTGGTCTACCCAAAGAAGCGATCTGCCAAAAGGTATGTGTGTCACCCACACATCTACCCTTATTCCATAATCGAATACCGAAAAGAGTTCAAATAAGTCCCATGCCATCTTAGAGTTTCGCGACACAATTATGTAAAAATTATTAAAAATCAAGGCTTACCCTGAACTACCGATATTAACACTCGATCATTAACTTTATATATACTGTTAATCATTTTAATTAGTTTTTATATTAATCACAAATAATTCAAATTTCAATCACCAGTAATGTTATACCAACTCATTAAAATTCCCAACATCAAATATTACACATGCCACACATTAATAAATCAATGTACAAAATTTAAATAAACAACTAATTTAAACCATGTTATGAAATAATAATGTAGATACAAAAGAAATAAACCATAATCACACACATGCATGGATGTTTTTTAATTTACAAGATTAGACTTGAACAATATTAAATTTTAGTCCAAATAAACAATTTAAGAGATAATTTTTTATTCTTCCTCAATCTACCAGAATTTTTCAGAATGTATATATCATAATTAAAATTGTAAATAAATTACTTATACAACTCTAAAATTCATATAAATCTATAGAATACTCAATAAACATATTATGGTCATTTTTTAGAAATCATTTCCAAAAATAAATTATAAATAATTCTGAAAAAATTCACGAGTTTATGACACAGATTTATCACATGTTCTTAAATTAATTCCATACTTAAATTTATAAATAAACTCCATAATATAAAACTTATTATGAAACTAGACTTCTCAAATTTAATTTTTTATTTATAAATTACCAGATTTGGTTTAATATAAATTTTTAATGATTTTTTCCAACATAGAGTAAAATCTGTCTTATAGTTCCAGAGTTGGTTTAAAATTTATATAAATTCGTACAAAACTCAATAATTGTTTCAAAAATTCATGGATGAACTAGATATCATTATCAACAACTTTCTAGAAGAAATTATCTCCAAATTTTGAGTATAAATTGTCTAAAATTTCCTACAACTATTTGGCAGATTTAAGGGCCAAATAAAATCTTCAATTCTCTCTTTGATGGTATGAACTACATTATGTAAGCCTATTTCCACAATAATACCATGATTTTAAGACTACCAATATCTTCAAATATTTGATATACAAATCACAAATTTATATACAACTATAAATAAAATTCTATCTATAAATATTACTAGGGAACACAATTTGAAATTTTAACTTAAAAACATAAGTGGAGGTTGAAAGTGTTTTCTTGCTTAGTTGTAGAATTGAAATGGGATAGTGAAATGGTAGTGAAATTTCAACTCCTTAATATCCGCCTCTCTTCTTGTCCCTACTGCCTCACACTTGCTCATCGATTTCCTTCTACTTCTCCTCTCCTCTCACCTCCAAATTGATCCAGGAGGAGCAACATTTACCTACCTGCAGCATACTTTATATATATATATATAGATTCACCATGAGCCTTCTCTCTCTCTCTCTCTCTCTCTCTCTCTCTCTCTACTCTCTCCTCATCATTCTATGTTGTCTAATCAATTTTTTTTCCAAATCCAAGGAACATAATAGGGACTATCTTCTATATCTCTATGCATGCAACCAAGTGGCAATCTTTGTACTTTGAATCTATCACATGGGAAGTTGATTTTTTTTTTTTTTTTTTGGTAATGGACTTTCTTAAAATTCCCAATACACTAAAGTTTTTAACTTCTGCTTTGTTTAGCTTAAGGAATAATTATCATGTTGAATCCTTATTAAAAACAATTTATAAACAACAAATATTGAACATCCATAAAATTATTATTCTTAATAATAATCTTTTGTTAGTGATTAAATTAGGGTTAATTTAAAACTAACTTATACACTAATATATTTTTTAGATAGACTCTAGATAAAACTAATTTATTTGTTTATTTTATTTATTTATGTTATTTATTTTCTTTTAAAAGAATAATTAAATCACGGTTTTCTAAAAATCGAAAAAAGGGTTGTTGAGTGATCAAATGTTTTGGTTAGGGTTACCATAAAGGCGAGAGAGGATTATACTTGCGAGTGTTAATATGTAATTTTGTAGGGCGTTCCTATTATTAGGTTTTATGTTACGATGGTAGAGATTTGGAGTCTATTGTTGTGAGAATTCCTCGAAGGGATGTGAAGTCTGCTTGAGTTGTGCACTAGGTTTTGTATACTATAGGCGTGTTGTTTTCAAAAAGAGATGGTAGTTGAAACCGGTGCTCTAGGAACTTTTAGGGAGAATTCTTGTGGGAACATTGGAAGTTAATGGT